>JAKCPI010021865.1:0-14779 GCA_023213315.1 Euborellia annulipes | reverse complement strand
AAACCCCGAGGGCAAAAGAAAATTATTACTGCGTATTCCAATCCAGTGCCTGCTTGAGGATTTGTTTACATTCATAGAATATATAAATGCAAAGAATACTTAAATATTTCTCTATACATATCCTATGGGAGAAATCGTAACTTTAGGAATAAATAACTCAAAAAGTTATAGGAATTTCGGGACCTGAGTATTTTTCTGGGACTCTCCATGACGTCCTTTATAAGAGTGCAAAATTTCGTTTCAAAATTCCAACGAGAAGTTGGTCAAACAGAGCGTGACAGACGGACATACAGGACAGACGGACACTCCGCTATTATTATATATAGATTTACAAGTATTTTTTTTTAAACTCTTACTACTCAAATTTTTGATCGTCTTAGGTTCTGAAGATAGGAATGATGCGTTCCCAAAATGTCGATGAAATCCAATTTTTAACATATTAGGAGTTTGTTCTGGTATGTGGTACACTCTAGCAAATCTTCCCAAATATTTAAAAAACTAAATGTTTATTCACAACTGTTGCAAAAAAAAAAAAATCTGGTGTGACTGGCGCACAGCACACAACTTTCTCTTACCTTCGGTAATCGAAAGTTGTGTACTGTGCTTGTCAGACCAGATTTTTCGTGTCGAAATATATTTAGTTCCCGACAGTAAGGAACATATGAATTCAGATGTAAAATTTATAAGTATGGGAAAATATTTATATTTTGTTACCATAGCAAACATTTCTCCTATCTTCCCTATGAAATACAAGAGTAAAGTGGTCTTCAGAAGATTTCAATCGCAAAATGAGAATATACATTTTAAATAGCATCTAAAAAATAATTGATTTTTGAATTTAAAAAAAAATCGTTGGAGCAAATTTTGAGAAAATCGAAAAAAACTGAAAAAGTACATCAGTAAAGTATTAGTAATCTTTGGCCGATTTTGATTAAAAGCTTATTTTTCCGGTCCCGGGGGTGTTTAACTTAAATATAAAATTTCAGCCTCATAGCTCAATTCCTTCATGCTTAAAATTGAACACACACACAGACACCCACCCACACACCCCCCACAGACAGACCATGTCGCGAAAACCACTTTTTTGGATTCAGGGGACCTCAAAACGTGAAGATCCATCAAAATCTCGACATCGAATTTTTGACATGAATCCAATACTTTCTCTCTATATATATATTACATATATACATAGGTAAGAGAAAGTAAAAAGAAATACGTCATTATGTTGGAAAATGAATTTGAAATTTAAAGAGCTATAATTGATCAAATTTCATTAGATTACGTAATAATCCTTTCTTCTCTCATATTTTCAAATAATAATAATTCTAAAAGTCCTTTTTGATAGGATTGTACTTTGATTTGCTCTCTCTGCTTTGCTGCTCATCATCTCCTCTTCTCTTTAAAATGGTAAATGGCAATTTCCCTATCACTTTCTCACTCACTCACTACTGCCCGACTCACTCACTCTCATAGAGACCTTGACACATACTTAATTCACACTCAAACCTACTCTAGTAGCCTCAACTTGTTCTTTATTAATGGATCCCGTGGAAATTTTCTCTCACTTATTTAGTTTGTTTTCAAGTCTTTTTCGGCATCGGCAGACTCAGTTTGTAGTTAATTCAATTGAAATAATTTTTTTGTAGCACGGGTATGCGAACCTCTGACCCTTAGCACAAGAACTCCACCATTATGACCCAGGGGTAATAATAATAAGAAATCATTTTGTGGTGAAAAATAAATAAATATTAATGAAAGAAGAAATAAGAGGGGGGAGGAGAGGGTGGAATAATAAATAAATAAGTAAATATCAGGGTGTATCAAGAGAATGTCTGGCCGTAGAGTAGAGTTGTGTTGATAAAAATATGACGTTAACGTTTTGTTCCTATGTAGGGTCAATAATCAGACCTAAAAAAAGACCGAAACATATCACCTTGGGTCAAGGGCGGATCCAGAGGTGTTCCAGAGAAAGGGGGCGGGGGTAATCTGGTGTGACTGGTCGCACAGCACACTATTTTTTCTTAATTTCGATATTTTAAAGGCGCATTCTGTACTTGTTTGCCAGAATATAAATACAAATCAAATTTATAAGTATTAATATTTAAAATTTTACATTAAAAATACATTTTTTTGCGAAAAAAGTTTGTTTTTTTAAATCTCGGGGAGGGGGGGGTAATTACCCTTTTACCCCCCCTGTATCCGCCCTTGCCTTGGGTTGTTTTTATTTCAAAAGTTGCCAGAATTGGTGTGGGGTGGATTTTTTCTATTTTTTCTCAAGTTTAGGTGAATATTTTTTCAATACAGAGCCCCTAGCGTGTGATATTTAAACCCTTAGAGGGTTTAGAACCCTCCATCCATTTAGCTCAGGCGAATTTCTTCCATCACGGAGGGTGTTTTCATCTAAAGGTCTTTCTGAAGAGTTTATTCCTTTCTCTTTCCAAACGCTGACGTTGGAAATTAATTAATATTTCACAGCTGTCTAGTTTACGATATTCTGGATCCAAGTCAAAAATCTCCATACTTGTGTGTCTTCTTCCTTGTTCCCAAATGTTGTCCTTTCCTTCGTTCTTCTGGAAATTGTTCGTGGTTAATTCATTGGCCAAGATTTTGAATCAGAAAATAGAGTGGAGAACGTTTCTATGGGAAAGTATTTTTTTCTCAAAACTAACCCCACTGGGTCATAGTCCAGTGTTAGAGTTCTTACCTCTTGTGCTAGTCAAAGGTTCGCATCCAGTTAGGTCATTTCAACTTTCTTTTGGGCGAGAGGGGCAAACTTATTTTTTCTTAAAATTTACCTACAAATAGGTAGTCAAATTTGGCCAAAAGATATTTGGTCCCTGTTATGCATTAGTGTGTCAAGCGCCGGCTACCTAGATTTGAAAAAATTATCATTAAGGTTTTTTGTTTTTATTGGATTATATATCATTTTTTTTGTCATTTGTGCAAGTAACATTAAATATACATTTTTTTAAGACATATTTCATAAAAAATACTATTAAATAAAGCATTTGAAACAATATTCCGTGTTTAACTCAATTTTTAATTATTTGGCGCTTGACTCACTAATGCATAACAGGGTCCATTTAATTTATAATTTTGTACAGTTTATATACTCGTAGATGTATTTTGAAATATTTTATTTAAAGAATAATATAAAATTTAAAAAAAAATCAAAGCCCTTGAGGGGGGGGGGGAAGAAATGCCCCCCTGCCCCCCCCTCCCAAGTGGCGCCAGTGTTCACATAGCGTCTCAGACGACAAAAATTTATTTTAATTGAATTGGCTACCAATCAAAAAGAGACTAAATGGCCTCTGATGTCGAAAAAGACCTGAGATAAATTTAAAAATACAAATTTATATTGAAAAATTTGTTCCGTGTACTCTATATAACCCAATTCATTTAAATAATAAAAACCACCCACATCAACATCTCCCCTCTTTTTTTTTAATAATATAAAATCTCTCTTTTTTTAGATAGAGAGATGATAATAAAAAATAAATATTCATTTCTATTTAAAATTTATGAGTAAAAAAAAAAAAAAAAAAAAAAAAAAACTAAATAAATATTTCTCCCTCCTCTCTTTATTTGTTTATTTTGTTATTAGTACTTGAATAAACTTTAATTAAATTAAATAATAAACAAAAATACATAAATGGATTCCGCTTTTTTTTTTATTTACGTTAATAAAATTTTATCTCTTTCTCTTGGAGGTCATCTTTACAAAAAAAAAAATCTGGAGTTGCCTACCCTCGAGTTTCTATAAAAATGAGTGCATCATTCTTTTCTGATTAATTGTACTTTTATTGATGTATAAATATACAAGTACAAATTTCAAAATTTAATGTTGTTCGGACATTAAAGCACTTTATTAGATTAAAAGCCAATTTTTTAATATGTTATTAATAACATGCGTATAAAATAAAATTTTTAAGCAGATCTGACGCAGGGTTATCGTGTAATTAATTTTTTTTAATTGAAATTTAACATGTAGTCTATGGGGAATGTCGAGGCAACGCACACATATCGAATTATATAGCCACCTCTGCATTAGATACAAAAACAAAAAAAACTTACATTTTATCAATTAACCTCCGAGGAATACGTTGAACATGAAATCAAAAGTTTCTGCCGAGGGCTTTTAAAGATATTTTAACAAGAAAGTCAAAAAAATTCTCCAAAATGACAGTCGCCAATAAAAATAAGGAAGTCACGTAACTCAGGCCAGTCCGGCAACGTCGCATAAAATAATACTCTTTTCTCGCTGTCAGTTAGATTTTTTAATTCATTTTACGATATTTTTTCTCGCAAATCGTCCATTGTGTTTAAACTGATTTGCATTAATCATTGTAATATATTAAATAAAATAAAATTGAAGATTTTTAAGATTTAAAATAAACAGCTGATGAATACAATGTTGCCAGATCTATATTACGTGAAAAACTGCTCAAGTCAAAAGTCATTCATTTATTATTTTTGGCAATTAAATTATTAACTTAATACAATTATAAACTATGATAGGTCACGACTAAATTATAATAAGGAATTTTGGCATTCAAATTTTCCATTTTATTAAAAAAAAATTTAGATTATGACTTACGGAATACTGTCCGAACAACCTTAACGCATCTTGTGTTAGATAAAATACAACTTCTAATTAATTGATTTTTGATTTACTCAACTGGTACTAAGTTGATACAGATCTAACATTTGTAAGAAACAGACCGACACCCCACCTTGACCACACACGGACAGACAAATGCATTTTATTTATTTTTACTTTCTCTTACCTATGTATATATGTAATATATATATAGAGAGAGAAAGTATTGGATTCATGTCAAAAATTCGATGTCGAGATTTTGATGGATCTTCACGTTTTGAGGTCCCCTGAATCCAAAAAAGTGGTTTTCGCGACATGGTCTGTCTGTCTATGTGTGTGTCTGTGTGTGTGTGTGTCTGTGTGTGTGTGTGTGTGTCTGTGTGTGTTCAATTTTAAGCATGAAGGAATTGAGCTACGAGGTTGAAATTTTATATTTAAGTTAAACACCCCCGGGACCGGAAAAATAAGCTTTTAATCAAAATCGGCCAAAGAGTACTAGTACTTTACTGATGTACCTTTTCAGTTTTTTTCGATTTTCTCAAAATTCGCTCTAACGATTTTGATTAAAATTCAAAAATCAATTATTTTTTAGAAGCTCTTTCAAATATATATTCTGATTTTGCTCTCAAAATTGTTTGAAGACCACTTTACTCTTGTATTTCATAGGGAAGATAGGAGAAATGGTTGCCATGGTAACAAAATATAAATATTTTCCCATACTTATAAATTTTACATCTTACAAGTTAATTCAAATGTTACGTACTGTCGGGAACTAAATATATGTCGACAAGAAAAATCTGGTGTGACAAGCACAGAACACAACTTTCGATTACCGAAGGTAAGAGAAAGTTGTGTGCTGTGCGCCAGTCACACCAGATTTTTGTATATATAGAGAAAATATTGCAATCATCTTGACGTTTTCGACCGCCCTGAAACCCCCTCCCTGGGTTGTAGTACAGTGGTAGAATTTCTTGCCTCATGTGCTAGAGGGGTCAGAGGTTCGCATCCTATAGCATGCAACAAAAATGTATTAACTAAACTAATCAACAAAAAAATGTATTATAATTTTTTTTTTTTTTTTTACAGGTATGTCAAACACCTTTGATTTTCAAACATGGAATTTGTGAGTAAATACCTTTATTTTTTTTTTCAACAACATGCTAGATTAATTTATTATTATATTACTAGTCACGCCACTCACCTTTGACTTGCTTTAATAATCCAACGCTTTAATATTTGATTTTTCCCTATAGCAGAGCTGAACCTTTTTTAAGAGATGGCTCAATACGTCACTCGTCTAGAAGTTTAAGGGGGAATAGAAGCGAAGGTGTTAAGCATGTTTTTCCCGCTAAGATGGCGTTGTGTGTCATAAAAAGTATGCCCCAAACAATCAAGTAATTCAAAAATTTGCCAAGAGATGTCAGAATGGTAGCTAATAATATTTAATGCATTTGGTTGATTTGCATTGATCTTTTAACAATAAATACTTTATAAATGTTATTATATATTATGTATCTTTTATAAAAGCATAAAAATATATAAATATACTCTATTAGGAGATCGGCTGTTAGACTAGCCTGCCATCTATTGCAAGAATGCTGAACTAATTTGACAGTTGAATTTTAAATAAATCATCTAAGCTTATTTTAAAAATTTCCTAATTAATATGTGATTAATAATAACAATAAATTCATTTTTAAATTTAAAAAAAAATTAAAGATTAATGGGACAGATTGTTTTTTTGTATTTGCTTGATAACAAAAAAATTAATTACGATAATTTTTTAATAAGTCATTAAACAAATTATAGCTCGATGTCTCAATAATCTCTTATGAATTTAATTCATTTAAAAAAAAACCGCATTGAAAAATTCCTTATAATAGTCTAGTTTTTTTTAAAGCACGTTTAGACGTCGCTCCTGAATCCCCTTAATATAAGGTCTTTTTCGGCCTTGAGCAGGAATGCGAACCTCTGGCCCCTAGGCAGGAACTCTACCACTGTCCTATGACCCAGAGGCTTTGTAGTAAGTTATTTCGCATTATTTTAATATACAAATATAATAAAAGAAAATGAACATTAACGAGTTTTCGAAATATAATAATAAATCATTTGAGAATTCCTACCTGTTCTGAATATTAATTGAGATCGCAGCAGCAGCAGCAGGGAATTTGCGTCAACTAAAATACTAAATTACAGAGAGAGAGACATATTCATAAGTACGTAGGCTAAACATTCTCTATCTTAATAGCAAGTAGGAGTGAACTGAAATAAACCTCTCTCTCTCTCTCTCTCAATTAATCGCTAAATATCATCTATCCCAAGAGTGTTGAATATTAATTTTAATATATTTCTATAGACTCCACTCATTACAAGAAACAAAAGAGGATTAAATGCTCTTAAACTCCTTGATTTATTACAAGTATTCAAACAACTAAATAAAAAAAAAAAAAAACTAATAATCAAACTTTTAAACTTAAATCCGTTGGTGAATTAAATTAAAAAATAAAAACACAAGGTTATATGTTTTAAAATATAAACTGTGTCATTTGTGGGTATCGATTTAAGAACCTTACTCCATATTTTAAGCACAATACGATGTGTATATCGCATAGAGGGTGTCCAGAGGAGGTTTTTAATATCATCAATAGAAAATTTCCCAAATATCTCTTTTAATCTTCTTTCTGTAGTGAAGAGAAGAAAGTATTATGACATGATATTTTTATTTAAAGCTATTAATCATATTTTCGACGCCCCTGTTATTTTAAATAGGCTTTGCTTCAAAATACCTTTAAGGGATACGACAAGTACTGATATGTTTTATTCCCCTCAATGTAACATCAACGCTTCGAAAAACTCACCTTTTAATAGAATAATGTCAGACATTTTTATAATATTAGTAATATCTTATGTAGGTTACATAAGTACAGACTGCTTTTTTTTTAATATATCTTTTTTTATATTTTTATTTTCATTTATAAATTACAATTAGACGGTGTAAAAATTCTTGATGTATTTTATTTATATTTTTTATTTTATGTAGCGCTGCACAATAATTGGGGTTTATTCTTTTCGTGCAGTCAATTTGTGTTAAAATTAAATAAAAAAGAAAAAAAAAAAAATAGATTAGTTTTTGGGTCGTAGCACATAGTGGTAGAGTTCCTACCTCTTGTGCTTATGGGTCATGGATTGGTACTCCGTCATATGTGACAAAATTTATTTCAATTGAATTGACTACTGATCAATAGAAATAGAGAAGTGATCTAAATGGCCTCCGATATTGAAAAAGATCTTAAAATAAAATATTGAAACATTTTAAATTAAAAAGGTTTATGTTAAGGAATTGTCTATTCTTAGAGACTCCGAATCCCTTTGAAGCGCCCCACGCTTATATTTTAAGTCATAAATATCCAACAATTTTAACAAGAACAATTAAATTATTTCTCTTTTTAGTAAGTACCAATTTAAATAAAAGAATTTTTTTTTAAAGTTTTTTTTTTTTTTTTTTTTTTTTTATTATATTTTACCATTTGTAACACGCTCCACACATGTATTGCGTAGGCAATCCGAAATATTTGCCAAATAAATTATTTTAATGTGGAAAGCAACCGCTGGTGTATTTTCTCCATAACCTTTACGATTTGTCCCAGCATACTTACTTAACTTTTTAAATTAAAGTTTCTTCATTAGCATAAAGGCAGCCAAGGCTAAAAATAAAATAAAAATCCATCTTTTGTCGACGTTTCGAGTGCCGATCTCACTTTTCATCAGGACAAAAATGATATCAAGTTGTCAGGTTAGTTGACATGGCAGTCTAGCAACGTTTTTACCAATTTATATTCTCTTGAAAACTCTCTTTACTCAAAGAGTACAGTAAAAAGTACAGTAATGAGAGTTTTCAAGAGAACATAAATTGGTAAAAACGTTGCTACACTTCCATGTCAACTAACCTGACAATTTGACATCATTTTTGTCCTGATGAAGAGTGCGATCGGCACTCGAAACGTCGACAAAGGATGGATTTTTTATTTTATTTTTCACCTTGGCTGCCCTTATGCCACATCCTCATATCATAATATCCAGCCATCAAAAAACAACTAAAAAAAATATTTTAATTATATGAAACTGGACAAGCTAATCATATGTTTAATCTTCAAGTGGTTACTTGTCTGATAGAGCCAGGATGAATTGCTCTTAGGAAAATAAAATTCTTAATAAATTTTATTATATATTTTATTAATTCGGAGACTTAATTATGGCCAACCATGTACATTTTTGGTTTCGATCCTCTATGTGATCATCATCAAGGCCTCAGCTCCTAATGGTTTCATAATATAACTCACTATATAAATAATATAATTCGTCTGATTCATTTAAAAATTTACAAATTACCATATATGTTTGAGGCGTTAATTAGTTTAAATATTTAAAAAAACAGTATAACGTTCAAATTAAAAATTCTCTTCCCAGTATAATTTTTTTACTTTTTCTTTTTTGACAACTAAAAATAATTCCAAAAATGTACATGGTTGGCCATAATTAAGTCTCCGAATTAATAAAATATATAATAAAATTTATTAAGAATTTTATTTTCCTAAGAGCAATTCATCCTGGCTCTATCAGACAAGTAACCACTTGAAGATTAAACATAAAAAAATATTATTTCAATTTATCAACCAGTTTAATTCGTGAATTGAATAATTTTAAGACCTGCCGTTGTCATTCCTCCCTCAATAAAGATAAAACCGAGGCTATCCTTTCAAGATGCAGAAGAATGGCGGATCAAATTTGAGCTGACAAGAAGCGGGAGCGGGAAGTGTTTGAAGAGCAGGTCAAGAAGTTTGCTGCTCTGGACGATCATTTCATTCCGGAAGTTATCAATCAGAAGGACATCCTACTTGACATTCCTTATAAACGTTAAAAGGATAAAAAAAAATATATATATATTTTCTTAGATCTTCCATTGGAAGTAGAAATCCCCCTTTCTTTTCACCTTAAAAATAAATAACATACAAATTTAGAGATAGAAACTAGTAGATTTTTTTTTTTTTAATTTCCCTCCCTGTTTCTGAAGACATTTAAGATTATTTCATCTATATAAATACCGGAGGTAACACGCTGATATTCCAAGCAAGGGGGGTGGGGCTGTAAAAGGGGTAATTACCCCCCCTGAGATTTGAAAAAAATACTTTTTTCGAAAAAAAAATGTATTTTTAATGTAAAATTTTAAAAATTAATACTTAAAAATTTGATTTATATTTATATTCTTGCAAACAAGTACAGAATGCGCCTTTAAATTACCGAAATTAAGAAAAAAATGTGTGCTGTGCGACCAGTCACTCCAGATTACCCCCACCCCCCCCCCTCGAGAAACACCTCTGGATCCGCCACTGATTCCAAAGATCTACAATACTTTAACGAATTTTTCTAATTATTCCTCGTGCTAGAAAATTTATAAATTGTCTAAATGATAAAAATCTCACTTAAAGATATTCAATTTCTCATTATCTTATTGAAAGATAAACGTTCACAACGAGTTATGGCTGTCATCGTATCGTACAAATGGAGAAACAATGTCAATAGAGAATTTGAATGGATTTGTTAGTATTTAATCCTAAATAGAGTGAGAGATAGACATTGAAGGCAGAGAACGGGTGGTGGGGTGGGGTGGGGGGGTAATAGTAGATGCATATATCAATATTGATATTCCAATTACCACTAGAGGGGTAATGGATTCATTCCTAGGAAGATATGACGTCCGAGGAATTTTGCAAATTGTGTAATCCGAGTCTGATAATCCAGTAGAATGCATTTCAATGAGGTCACTGACCCTATTTTAGATAATAATATTGATTAAATCTTCTTAAAGAAAATCACCTTGCCAAATGGGTTTCTAAATTGTCAAATTGATGTATTTTCACGACTTCTACATTCGAAGAAATAAAAAGTAGCTGATGGGTCATAGCACAGTGGGTAGAGTTCTTACCTCTTGTGCTTGAGAGGTTCGCTAACCGTCTCATTTATTTTAATTGAATTGGACACCAATCTATTGATTGAGACATAAATGGCTTCTGATGCAGAAAAAGATCTTAAACAGCCAAAACAAAATAATTGAAGTCATACAGAGTGATTCTTTCTTAACATCCCGCGGAAATAAAAAATCTCTATATAATATTTCAACCTCGTAGCTCCTATTTTTTTTCCTATGAAGTACAAGAGTAAAGTGTACTTCAAAACACTTCAAGAGCAAAATGAGAATATACATTTTAAAGAGCATCTAAAAAATAGTTGATTTATGAATTAAAAAAAAGATCAAGTTGGAGCGAATTTTGAGGAAATCAGAAAAAACTGAAAAAGTACATCAGTAAAGTACTAGTACTTTTTGGCCGATTTTGTTTAAAATCTTATTTTTACCCCTTGGGGAGGTGCGTAACTTAAATATAAAATTTCAACCTCCTAGCTCCTTTCGTTCTTGAGATATTTTGTTCACAGACAGGCCATGTCACGAAAACTACTTTTTTGGATTCAGGTGACCTTAAAACGTGTATATCCATCAAAATCTCGTCATCAAATTTTTGATTTTTGAATCCAATACTTTCTATATGTTTCATATATAGGGTAAAAGAAAGTAAAAAGTAGCTGGTGGGTCATAGCACAGTGAGTAGAGTTCTTACCTCTTCCCACATAGCACTGCAACCAAAAATCGGACATTTTCGACGCCGCAGGGACGTTCTGTGATGTCCCAAAGTTGCAGCATCGTCCCTTCGACGTCTAAATGTCCGCTTTTTGGTTGCAGTGCTATGTGGGTTGTGTTTGAAATGGTGTCGAGTGAGGTTCGCATCCCGTCTCATTTATCTAGAATGAATTGGATACCAATCTATTGATGTAGGCATAAATGGCCAAAAAATACCTTAAACGAAATAAATAAATAAATAAAAGTTTTCATGCCTCTCTCTCACATTTGCTTAAATAAAAAAAATTTTTAAAAGTAATAGTGTGAAGGTGCAGCCCCAATCATATAATAAAACCCACAACCATCTATGTGACAATAAATAATTAATAATTATAATTATTATTTTTTTATATATATATACAAACCGTCCCACCCGTCAAACCAATAAACAAACAATACCAATTTTTTTAATTTAAAAAAAGTAGTCGGTGGGTCATAACACAGAAAGTAGAGTTCTTACCACTTGTGTTAGAGGTTCGCATCCCGTATCATTTATTTCAATTGGATTTGGTATAAAATGGCCGAAAAAAGACCTTAAACAAAATACAGAGCGATGTCACACTCACACGCACAGCTCACTTGTTTTTATATCTACGAATAAAGGGACACCGATACAACAATGTAGAAGGCGCGAATGGAAAAATTGTGTATTTACATTTGTATTGGGTTTGTTTGGACCTAGCCACCGAGGATTGGTGCCTCTAACAAGGTCGCTAATAAATTTATTTTATTACCTTCGTAATAAAAGAATTCTTAAAAAACTTGGGCTGTTTCTTAAAAATAAATAAATGTATTGAGTCTAGTCACCTTTTTCTTATTCTCAGGGGATGTCATTTCGTCAAATTTTTGCGTAAATAACCCTTAGAACTGAGTTTTGACTTAAAAAAAAACTCCCGAATATTTTCTCAGCATCCCCAGGAACAAATCTTTAATAAACTCAAGTTATTTAATTAATCTTGGATCCGCTTATGGATATTAGATTCAATTATTACATTTCCATGTCACAATATATTTGTTATAATATTATTAAATGTTTGACTAATTGATCAAATGAATCCCCCTTGGGATGATGACGTCATTCATCTCGACAACAATTAATCTAACTTTAGAGAGGCTGGGAATAAATGAATTTATATACATCTAAGAAGAAATTACATTTGAAAAGGCGTCTTAAATGTCTATTACTCACATTGTATAATTGTCTTTTTATTCATTGAAAAATAAAACCCCTGGGTCATAGCCTAGTGAGTAGAGTTCTTGCCTAGTGTGCTTGGGGGTAATTATTTCAATTGAATTGGCTTTCAATCAATAGGAACGAGATCTAAATAGCATCCGATTTCAAAAAAAGACCCTCAGGAGCGACGTTTAAACGTACTTTAAAAAAAAAAAAAACTAGAAGGAATTTTTCAAAGCGGTTTTTTTTTTAAATAAATTAAATTCATAAGAGATTATTGGGACATCGAGATATAATTTTTTTAATGACTTATTAAAAAATTATCGTAATTAATTTTTTTGTTATCAAGCAAATGCAAAAAAACAATCTGTCCCAATAATCTTTAATTTTTTTTTTAAATTTAAAAATGAATTTATTGTTATTATTAATCACATATTAATTAAGAAATTTTTAAAATAAGCTTAGATGATTTATTTAAAAAATCAACTGTCAAATTAGTTCAGCATTCTTGCAATAGATGGCAGGCTAGTCTAACAGCCGATCCCCTATTAGCCTATATCTGGCCTAATATAATGCCCTAGCCTTGAAGATCGTCGCATAGTCGACAGAAACGTCGCTGTTTGGTTCTTTAATAAAAGAATTAACATAGCTGCTTGGCAATTATTATAATTAAATGACCTTAATAAAGATAGAACTACTTTGAACTACCTTATTTGGGGAATATGGGAATCCCATATTCCCCCCCCCCTGCTATGACATCCCCTACCAGTTCTGTTATATACGATAGGATATAATTGCATTAAATATTATATTAAAATACGCCATGGAATGATTAATGGTGGCATTTATTTGAAATCAGAAGAGACGTCTCTTCTAAAATCAAATTAACCATTATAAGAAATCATCTGTCTTTATTTTTTTTTAAATCAAATTCATCTTCTTCAGCTTTTTATTCATATTCAAATTGCCTCTCCACTCAATTTCGTAACACTCGAAAAAGGATACAATTGATTTTTTTTTTTTTTTGTTAGATAACATAACTTTTTTACATAAAAAACTGAAACTAGACATTCTCACGAGTAAAATGATATATCACACTTATATCTTAAATTGATTGCAACTTCGTTAAATCATTCATTTTAAAATTGCACTTGGAGCATTCTTAATTGCCATATAAGGAAAGAAAATTAACAATGGAAATTAAAATTTTATTAAATAACAACAAATAAATTACTTTATAATAATTAATCTTTATTTTTTTCTTTAATTTTAATAAAATTTAATATAATTGATTAATTATATGAAAATATTTGTGAGATTTAATTTTAACTTTTCATTTGTAATGCTTTAACTCCAAAACTACTTGACCGATTTTTATCGGGTTTTTTGCAATGTATAGAGAATTTCGCTCTTCACCTGTGATTCAGAAGTAAAAGATTTGCTTTTGGTAGATGTCTAGGACTCGCGTTGTAGGCGAAAATTTTAATTCCAATTAAATTGGCTACCATTCATTAGAGACTGGTTCTAAATGTTTTTAAATGGCATAATTTAACAAAGATGGTTTATTTTTGGAAAAATTACTTTTAGAAATAATGAAGGGGAATAACAATGGTGGAGACCGGTGACCGCACAGCTAGTCACTTTTAAATTTCATTCTATCCCCATTTGATTACCAAAATGAGATTCTTTGTTTTGTTTTTTTTTTTTTTTTAATAAAAAAAAAAAAGATGTAATTCCTTTTGAGATAGAGGGTGGATCTGTCAGGTGTCAGACAGAGAGAGTAATAAATAAATATCACACCTCCCCCGCCTCTTCCCTCCCCCCGCATCACGCATGAGTGAATGAGTTTAGCCATTCATCTCTCCATCTTGCTGATGTTGAAGCCCAAAACACAAAACAACAAGAACAAAAGCCAAAGCCTGCGGACAAGGCGGAAGTAAACTTCAACTCATAAGCCCTTTTGCATTTTAGAGTAAGAGAGAGAGAGAGAAAATCTACTAATTGGGGATTTAATATGCAATGAAAGAGGAAGGGGATAGGGAAAGAAACAAAGAAGGGTTTATGCATGTCCCGCATATAATAATAGATCAAGTTTGATTTCTGCCGCCTCTTAAGTACATGTCCTCTGACTAAAGAATTTTTAGAGTACTAAACTCAAGCGGGTGGGTTCCGGGGATTCAGCGTGTGAAATTACCCCAATACAATAAAATAATAAACAATATATATGTTGTATTATTCTTCTTTCTCTGTCCTCGCCCCATTCCCGCGATGCGGA
>JAKCPI010021864.1:0-12335 GCA_023213315.1 Euborellia annulipes | reverse complement strand
AGGTCATCTTTACAAAAAAAAAAAAATCTGGAGTTGCCTACCCTCGAGTTTCTGTAAAAATGAGTAGGCCTACATCTTTCTTTTTCTAATTAATTGTACTTTTATTGATGTATAAATATACAAGTACAAATTTCAACATTTAATGTTGTTCGGACATTAAAGCACTTTATTAGATTAAAAGCCAATTTTTTAATATGTTTATTAATAACATGCGTATAAAATAAAGCAGATCTGACGCAGGGTTATCGTGTAATTAATTTTTTAAAAATTGAAATTTAACATGTAGCCTATGGGGAATAACGACGAAACGCACACATATTGAATTAAATAGCCACCTCTGCATTAGATACAAAAACAAAAAACTTACATTTTATCAATTCACTTCCGTAAAATATGTTAAACATAAAATCAAAAGTTTCTGCCGACCGCTTTTAAGGATATTTTAACAAGAAAGTCAAAAAAATTCCTCAAAATGACAGTAGACCAAATTTAGAAATAAGGAAGTCACGAGACTCAGACCAGTCTGGCAATTTTGCATTAAATAATACTCTTTTCTCGCTGTCAGTTACATTTTTTTTTTCAATTTTACGATATTTTTTCTCGCAAATCGTCCATTGTGTTTAAACTGATTTGCATTAAACATTGTAATATATTAAATAAAATAAAATTTAAGGCGTTTAAGATTTAAAATAAATAGTTGATGAATGCAATGTTGCCAGTTCTATATTACGTGAAATATTGCTCAAGTCAAAAGACATTCATTTATTATTTTTGGTAATTAAATTATTAACTTAATCCAATTATAAACTAAGATAGGTCACGACTAAATTATAATAAGGAATTTTGGCATTCAAATTTTCAATTTTATTAAAAAAAAAAATTTAGATTCTATTATGACTTACGATTTACTATCCGAACAACCTTAATGCAGCTTGCGTTAGATAAAATACAACTTCTAATTAATTGATTTTTGATTTACTCAACTGGTACTAAGTTGATACAGATCTACAATTTTTAAGAAACCGACCGACACCCCACCTTGACCACACACGGACAGACAAATGCATTTTTACTTTCTCTCTACCTATGTATATATGTAATATATATAGAGAGAGAAAGTATTGGATTCATGTCAAAAATTCGATGTCGAGATTTTGATGGATCTTCACGTTTTTTTGAGGTCCACTGAAACCAAAAAAGTGGTTTTCGCGACATGGTCTGTCTGTCTGTGTGTGTGTCTGTGTGTCTGTGTGTGTGTGTTCAATTTTAAGCATGAAGGAATTGAGCTAGGAGGTTGAAATTTTATATTTAAGTTAAACACCTCCCGGGAGCGTGAAAATAAGCTTTTAATCAAAATCGGCCAGAGTACTAGTACTTTACTGATGTAGTTTTTCAGTTTTTTTCGATTTTCTCAAAATTCGCTCTAACGATTTTGATTAAAATTCAAAAATCAATTATTTTTTAGATGCTCTTTCAAATGTATATTCTCGTTTTGCCCTCAAAATTGTTTGAAGACCACTTTACTCTTGTACTTCATAGAGAAGATAGGAGAAATGGTTGCCATGGTAACAAAATATAAATATTTTCCCATGTTTATAATTTTGACATCTTAAATTTCTAATATATTGGCGGAAACTAAATATATGTCGCCACAAAAAATCTGGTGTGACAAGCACAGAACACAACTTTCGATTACCGAAGGTAAGAGAAAGTTGTGTGCTGTGCGCCAGTCACACCAGATTTTTTTTATTCTTGTATACATAGAGAAAATATTGTAATCATCTCGACGTTTTCGACCGCCCTGAAACCCCCTCCTCTCGCCCCCTCCCCTCTTAAATCCGACATGAAGCTTTATTCGGGTTCGTAACCCGCCGTCTTGTCATTTAAACCCCCTGGGTCGTAGTACAGTGGTAAAGTTTCTTGCCTCTTGTCCTAGCGGGGTCAGAGGTTCGCATCCTATAGCATACAACAAAAATTTATTCAAATGAAAATTTATTTCATTTGACATTAAAAGAAATTAATCAACCAAAAAATGTATTATAATTTTTTTTTCTTCTTTTTTACAGGTATGTCAAACTCCTTTGATTTTCAAACATGGAATTTGTGAGTAAATACCTGTATTTTTTTTTTCCAACAACATGCTAGATTAATTTATTATTATATTACTAGTCACGCCACTCACCTTTGACTTGCTTTAATAATCCAACGCTTGAATATTTGATTTTTCCCTATAGCAGAGCTGAACCTTTTTTAAGAGGTGGCTCAATACGTCACTCGTCTAGAAGTTTAAGGGGGAATAGAAGCGAAGGTGTTAAGCATATTTTTCCCGCTAAGATGGCGTTGTGTGTCATAAAAAGTATGCCCCAAACAATCAAGTAATTCAAAAATTTGCCAAGAGATGTCAGAATAGTAGCTAATAATATTTAATGCATTTGGTTGATTTGCATTGATCTTTTAACAATAAATACTTTATAAATGTTATTATATATTATGTATCTTTTATAAAAGCATAAAAATATATAAATATACTCTATTAGGGAATCGGCTGTTAGACTAGCCTGCCATCTATTGCAAGAATGCTGAACTAATTTGACAGTTGAATTTTAAATAAATCATCTAAGCTTATTTTAAAAATTTCTTAATTAATATGTGATTAATAATAACAATAAATTCATTTTTAAATTAAAAAAAAATTAAAGATTATTGGGACAGATTGTTTTTTTTGTATTTGCTTGATAACAAAAAAATTAATTACGATAATTTTTTAATAAGTCATTAAAAAAATTTTAGCTTGATGTCCCAATAATCTCTTATGAATTTAATTCATTTAAAAAAAAAAACTGCATTGAAAAATTCCTTATAATAGTCTAGTTTTTTTTTTTTAAGTACGTTTAGACGTCGCTCCTGAACCCCCTTAATATAAGGTCTTTTTTCGGCCTTGAGAAGGAATGCGAACCTCTGGCCCCTGGGCAGGAACTCTACCACTGTCCTATGACCCAGAGGCTTTGTAGTAAGTTATTTCGCATTATTTTAATATACAAATATAATAAAAGAAAATGAACATTAACGAGTTTTCGAAATATAATAATAAATCATTTGAGAATTCCTACCTGTTCTGAATATTAATTGAGATCGCAGCAGCAGCAGCAGCAGGGAATTTGCGTCAACTAAAATACTAAATTACAGAGAGAGAGAGACATATTCATAAGTACGTAGGCTAAACATTCTCTATCTTAATAGCAAGTAGGAGTGAACTGAAATAAACCTCTCTCTCTCTCTCTCAATTAATCGCTAAATATCATCTATCCCAAGAGTGTTGGATATTAATTTTAATATATTTCTATAGACTCCACTCATTACAAGAAACAAAAGAGGATTAAATGCTCTTAAACTCCTTGATTTATTACAAGTATTCAAACAACTAAATAAAAAACAAACTAATAACACTGTGCTAAAAGAAAAAAAGCCCCGAGAAAATTCCTTCAGATTCTTAAGTAAAATGACCTCCTGAATCCAAATATGACCTCCGTTTTCCCCCACCACGTACCGTTTTCGGGGGAGAGCCCCCTACTTATTTCCACCTCTTTTAATTAATTATAGGGCCACGAAAAAAATTTGGAGGGATAAAAAGGAATATTTTAGCCTTAACATTTCTTCAGAAGGTCTAGAGAAGTGAAAAGTTAAAAAACATTAACATTTGGATCCAAGGGGGGGATGTGGGGGAGGATTTTGTCCCTTAAAAATGCAAAAAAAATCATTAAAAATGATCAGTTTTTTCTCATTTTTTTACAATTTTTCCACTGATTTTCTACATATTCGAGCTGACAGACCCACCTCACCCTTCCGTAAACATCCCTCAACTAAAAAAAAATATATAGGACAAAGCGGGTGGGGTGTGGGCGATTCCGAAGCCCTTGCAAGAAGATGGAAGATTCACAGGTCAGTTGGTCAAATTGGCAAATATGCGGCTAACTTTCATTTTTTTGGGCTGATCTTTACAAATTTAAAGTTAAATATACGGATTCTTCTATGTCCTTCAATATTTCCATATTTTATCTAAAGGGGTAGAAATTATTTCTTGTCAATAATTGAAAAAAATTCTTCTTGCAAGGGCTTTGGCACAAGGTTATATGTTTCAAAATATAAACTGTGTCATTTGTGGGTATCGATTTAAGAACCCTACTCCATATTTTAAGCACAATACGATGTGTATATCGCATAGAGGGTGTCCACAGGAGGTTTTTAACAACCATCAATAGAAAATTTCCAAACAACTCTTTTAATCTTCTTTCTTTAGTGAAGAGAAGAAAGTATTATGACATTATATTTTTATTTAAAGCTATTAATCATATTTTCGACGCCCCTGTTATTTTAAATAGGCTTTGCTTCAAAGTAACCTTTAAGGGATACGAGAAGTACTGATCTGTTTTATTCCCCTCAATGTAACACCAACGCGTCGAAAAACTCACCTTTTAATAGAATAATGTCGGACATTTTTATAATATTATTAATATCTTATGTAGGTTACATAAGTACAAACTGCTTTTTTTTTAATATATCTTTTTTTATATATTTTTATTTTCAAAATAATTATTTTCACACTCCTCTTTTTTTTCTTTTATAAATTACAATTAGACGGTATAAAAATTCTTGATGTATTTTTTTTTATATTTTTTATTTTATGTAGCGCTGCACAATAATTGGGGTTTATTCTTGTCGTGCAGTCAATTTATGTTAAAATTAAATAAAAAAAAAAAAGAATAGTTAGCTTTTGGGTCGTAGCACATAGTGGTAGAGTTCCTACCTCTTGTGCTTATGGGTCATGGATTGGTACTCCGTCATATGTGACAAAATTTATTTCAATTGAATTGACTACTGATCAATAGAAATAGAGAAGTGATCTAAATGGCCTCCGATATTGAAAAAGATCTTAAAATAAAATATTGAAACATTTTAAATTAAAAAGGTTATGTTAAGGAATTGTCTATTCATAGAGACTCCGAATCCCTTTGAAGCGCCCCACGCTTATATTTTAAGTCATAAATATCCAACAATTTTAACAAGAACAATTAAATTATTTCTCTTTTAGTAAGTACCAATTTAAATAAAAGAATTTTTTTTTTAAAGTTTTTTTTTTTTTTATTATATATTTTACCATTTGTAACACGCTCCACACATGTATTGCGTAGGCAATCCGAAATATTTGCCAAATAAATTATTTTAATGTGGAAAGCAACCGCTGGTGTATTTTCTCCATAACCTTTACGATTTGTCCCAGGATACTTACTTAACTTTTTAAATTAAAGTTTCTTCATTAGCATAAAGGCAGCCAAGGCGAAAAATAAAATAAAAATCCATCTTTGTCGACGCTTCGAGTGCCGATCTCACTCTTCATCAGACAAAAATGATATCAAGTTGTCAGGTTAGCTGACATGGCAGTTACAACGCTTTTACCAATTTATATTCTCTTGAAAACTCTCTTTACTCAAAGAGTACAGTAAAAAGTACAGTAATGAGAGTTTTCAAGAGAATATAAATTGGTAAAAACGTTGCTACACTTCCATGTCAACTAACCTGATAATTTGACATCATTTTTGTCCTGATGAAGAGTGCGATCGGCACTCGAAACGTCTACAAAAGATGAATTTTTTATTTTATTTTTCGCCTTGACTGCCCTTATGCCACATCCTCATATCATAATATCCAGCCATCAAAAAACAACTAAAAAAATATTATTTCAATTTATCAACCAGTTTAATTCGTGAATTGAATAATCTTAAGACCTGCGGTTGTCATTCCTCCCTCAATAAGGATAAAACCGAGGCTATCCTCAAGAATGCAGAAGAATGGCGGATCAAATTTGAGCTGACAAGAAGCGGAAGCGGGAAGTGTTTCAAGAGCAGGTCAAAGAAGTTTGCTGCTCTGGACAATCATTTCATTCCGGAAGTTATCAACCAGAAGGACATCCTACTTGACATTCCTTATTTTTTATTTAAACGTTAAAAGGATAAAAAAAAAATATATATATATATTTTTCTTAGATCTTCCATTGGAAGTAGAAATCCCCTTTCTTTTCACCTTAAAAATAAATAACATACAAATTTAGAGATAGAAACTAGTGGATTTTTTTTTTTTTTTAAATTTCCCTCCCTGTTTCTGAAGACATTTAAGATTATTTCATCTATATAAATACCGGAGGTAACACGCTGATATTCCAAGCAAGGGCGGGTACGAGGGAGGGGTGGGGTAAAAGGGGTAATTACCCCCCCTGAGATTTGAAAAATAAAAATATATTTTTAATGTAAAATTTTAAAAATTAATACTTAAAAATTTGATTTATATTTATATTCTTGCAAACAAGTACAGAATGCGCCTTTAAATTACCGAAATTAAGAAAAATGTGTGCTGTGCGACCAGTCACTCCAGTTACCCCCCCTCGAGAAACACCTCTAGATCCGCCACTGATTCCAAAGATCTACAATACTTTAACGAATTTTTCTAATTATTCCTCGTGCTAGAAAATTTATAAATTGTCTAAATGATAAAAAATCTCACTTAAAGATATTCAATTTCTCATTATCTTATTGAAAGATAAACGTTCACAACGAGTTATGGCTGTCATCGTATCGTACAAATGGAGAAACAATGTCAATAGAGAATTTGAATGGATTTGTTAGTATTTAATCCTAAATAGAGTGAGAGATAGACATTGAAGGCAGAGAACGGGTGGTGGGGTGGGGGGGGGGTAATAGTAGATGCATATATCAATATTGATATTCCAATTACCACTAGAGGGGTAATGGATTCATTCCTAGGAAGATATGACGTCCGAGGAATTTTGCAAATTGTGTAATCCGAGTCTGATAATCCAGTAGAATGCATTTCAATGAGGTCACTGACCCTATTTTAGATAATAATATTGATTAAATCTTCTTAAAGAAAATCACCTTGCCAAATGGGTTTCCTAAATTGTCAAATTGATGTATTTTCACGACTTCTACATTCGAAGAAATAAAAAGTAGCTGATGGGTCATAGCACAGTGGGTAGAGTTCTTACCTCTTGTGTTTGAGAGGTTCGCTAACCGTTTCATTTATTTTAATTGAATTGAATACCAATCTATTGATTGAGACATAAATGGCCTCTGATGCCGAAAAAGATCTTAAAAGAAAACAAAATAAATAAAGTCATACAGAGTGATTCTCTCTTAACATTCGCGGAAATAAAAAATCTAAATATAATATTTCAACCTCGTAGCTCCTATTTTTTTTCCTATGAAGTACAAGAGTATAGTGTACTTCAAAACACTTCAAGAGCAAAATGAGAATATACATTTTAAAGATCATCTAAAAAATAGTTAATTTATGAATTTTAAACAAAATCGTTGGGGCGAATTTTGAGAAAATCGGAAAAAAAACTGAAAAAGTACATCAGTAAAGTACTAGTACTTTTTGACCGATTTTGTTCAAAATCTTATTTTCATCCCTTGGGGAGATGCCTAACTTAAATATAAAATTTCAACCTTGTAGCTCTTTTAGTTCTAGAGATATTTTGTTCACAGACAGGCCATGTCACGAAAACTACTTTTTTGGATTCAGGGGACCTCAAAACGTGTATATCCATCAAAATCTCGTCATCAAATTTCCGACATGATTCCAATACTTTCTATATATTTCATATATAGGTAAGAGAAAGTAAAAAGTAGCTGGTGGGTCATAGCACAGTGAGTAGAGTTTTAGCTCACTACACCATTAACAATTGTGTTTGAAATGGTGTCGAGGAGGTTCGCATCCCGTCTCTTTTATTTCGAATGAATTGGATACCAATCTATTGATGTAGGCATAAATGACCAAAAAATTCCTTAAACGAAATAAATAAATAAATAAATAAAGTTGTCATGCCTCTCTCTCTCACATTTGCTTAAATAAAAAAGCAGTCGGTGGGTCATAACACAGTGAGTAGAGTTCTTACCACTTGTGTTAGAGGTTCGCATCCCGTATCATTTATTTCAATTGGATATGGTATAAAACGGCCGAAAAAAGACCTTAAACAAAATACAGAGCGATGTCACACTCCCACGCACAGCTCACTTGTTTTTATATCTACGAATAAAGGGACACCGATACAACAATGTAGAAGGCGCGAATGGAAAAATTGTGTATTTACATTTGTATTGGGTTTGTTTGGACCTAGCCACCGAGGATTGGTGCCTCTAACAAGGTCGCTAACAAATTTATTTTATTACCTTCGTAATAAAAGAATTCTTTAAAAACTTGGGGTGTTTCTTAAAAATAAATAAATGTATTGAGTCTAGTCACCTTTTTCTTATTCTCAGGGGATGTCATTTCGTCAAATTTTTGCGTAAATAACCCTTAGAACTGAGTTTTGACTTAAAAAAAACTCCCGAATATTTTCTCAGCATCCCCAGGAACAAATCTTCTAATAAACTCAAGTTATTTAATTAATCTTGGATCCGCTTATGGATATTAGATTCAATTATTACATTTCCATGTCACAATATATTTGTTATAATATTATTAAATGTTTGACTAATTGATCAAATGAATCCCCCTTGGGATGATGACGTCATTCATCTCGACAACAATTAATCTAACTTTAGAGAGGCTGGGAATAAATGAATTTATATACATCTAAGAAGAAATTACATTTGAAAAGGCGTCTTAAATGTCTATTACTCACATTGTATAATTGTCTTTTTATTCATTGAAAAATAAAACCCCTGGGTCATAGCCTAGTGAGTAGAGTTCTTGCCTAGTGTGCTTGGGGGTAATTATTTCAATTGAATTGGCTTTCAATCAATAGGAACGAGATCTAAATAGCATCCGATTTCAAAAAAAGACCCTCAGGAGCGACGTTTAAACGTACTTTAAAAAAAAAAAAAAACTAGAAGGAATTTTTCAAAGCGGTTTTTTTTTTAAATGAATTAAATTCATAAGAGATTATTGGGACATCGAGATATAATTTTTTTAATGACTTATTAAAAAATTATCGTAATTAATTTTTTTGTTATCAAGCAAATGCAAAAAAACAATCTGTCCCAATAATCTTTAATTTTTTTTTTTAAATTTAAAAATGAATTTATTGTTATTATTAATCACATATTAATTAAGAAATTTTTAAAATAAGCTTAGATGATTTATTTAAAAAATCAACTGTCAAATTAGTTCAGCATTCTTGCAATAGATGGCAGGCTAGTCTAACAGCCGATCCCCTATTAGCCTATATCTGGCCTAATATAATGCCCTAGCCTTGAAGATCGTCGCATAGTCGACAGAAACGTCGCTGTTTGGTTCTTTAATAAAAGAATTAACATAGCTGCTTGGCAATTATTATAATTAAATGACCTTAATAAAGATAGAACTACTTTGAACTACCTTATTTGGGGAATCCCATATTCCCCCCATCTTCCCCCCCTGCTATGACATACCCCTCCCAGTTCTGTTATATACGATAGGATATAATTGCATTAAATATTATATTAAAATACGCCATGGAATGATTAATGGTGGCATTTATTTGAAATCAGAAGAGACGTCTCCTCTAAAATCAAATTAACCATTATAAGAAATCATCTGTCTTTATTTTTTTTTAAATCAAATTCATCTTCTTCAGCTTTTTATTCATATTCAAATTGCCTCTCCACTCAATTTCGTAACACTCGAAAAAAGGATACAATTGATTTTTTTTTTTTGTTTAGATAACATAACTTTTTTACATAAAAATCTGAAACTAGACATTCTCACGAGTAAAATGATATATCACACCTTATATCTTAAATTGATTGCAACTTCGTTAAATCATTCATTTTAAAGTTGCACTTGGAGCATTCTTAATTGCCATATAAGGAAAGAAAATTAACAATGGAAATTAAAATTTTATTAAATAACAACAAATAAATTACTTTATAATAATTAATCTTTATTTTTTTCTTTAATTTTAATAAAATTTAATATAATTGATTAATTATATGAAAATATTTGTGAGATTTAATTTTAACTTTTCATTTGTAATGCTTTAACTCCAAAACTACTTGACCGATTTTTATCGGGTTTTTTGCAATGTATAGAGAATTTTCGCTCTTGACCTGTGATTCGGAAGTAAAAGATTTGCTTTTGGTAGAATGTCTAGGACTCGCGTTGTAGGCGAAAATTTTAATTTCAATTAAATTGGCTACCATTCATTAGAGACTGGTTCTAAATGTTTTTAAATGGCATAATTTAACAAAGATGGTTTATTTTTGGAAAAATTACTTTAGAAATAATGAAGGGGAATAACATGGTGGAGACCGGTGACCGCACAGCTAGTCACTTTTAAATTTTATTCTATCCCCATTTGATTACCAAAATGAGATTCTTTGTTTTTGTTTTTTTTTTTTTTATATAAAAAAAAAGATGTAATTCCTTTTGAGATAGAGGGTGGATCCGTCAGGTGTCAGACAGAGAGAGTAATAAATAAATATCACACCTCCCCGCCTCTTCCCTCCCCCGCATCACGCATGAGTGAATGAGTTTAGCCATTCATCTCTCCATCTTGCTGATGTTGAAGCCCAAAACACAAAACAACAAGAACAAAAGCCAAAGCCTGCGGACAAGGCGGAAGTAAACTTCAACTCATAAGCCCTTTTGCATTTTAGAGTAAGAGAGAGAGAGAGGGGTCTACTAATTGGGGATTTAATATGCAATGAAAGAGGAAGGGGATGGGGAAAGAAACAAAGAAGGGTTTATGCATGTCCCGCATATAATAGTAGAGCAAGTTCGATTTCTGCCGCCTCTTAAATACATGTCCTCTGACTAAAGAATTTTTAGAGTACTAAACTCAAGTGGGTGGTCCCGGGGATTCAGCGTGTGAAATTACCCCAATACAATAAAAATAATAAACAATATATATGTTGTATTATTCTTCTTCTGTCCTCGCCTCATTCCCGCGATGCGGACCTCAGTTTTTCCCTCCAACCCTATCATGTGTTTGCTTGCCAGAAAAAAAATAGAGCAGGCCGGTCCGTCGCACGGTCTGACGCCTGTGAAAAGAGAGACATGCAAAGAACAGAAGGACTGCCTGTCCAGGCTCGGGTAGGTCGTCACCTACGTACCCATAAGATATTATCCCCTGAACGACTCAGTAACCGAAAGTCCGAAATAAACTAATTAAAGTCGCCTGCGGGCCTGACCGGGAAGAATAATATCTGCCACTGTATATAATTAAAGTCATGCACTGTTTTGTTTCTTATTTTAAGGACTTTTTCTGTATCAGAGGCTCTATTTAATTCAATCGATGGAATTTTTTGTCTCATGAAACCCCTGACCATAGCATAAGAGTTAAGAACTCTACCAGAGTTGCCATGACCCAGGTCGTAATTTTGTAAAAGATAAAGATAAAAATAAAAAGTGATTGAGTTATTATTAGAAACTGTACTATGCTGACGTTTCGACCTTCTGTTCACATCATCAGAATAAATGAAATTCCACTATCAGTGGCGACACGAATTCACATGAACGGAGCCTTTTCCCTCTGTTGATTGAAATTGAATTTATCTCTCCTACAAACGGCTCGAGGATGGTACCTAGAAGCGTACAAATATTACATGCACATCGCAATTTGGTGGAGAGGGGGTCTGCACGTAAAACGTTACAAGGGGGAGGGGGAGGGGAATCGAACAACGCGTTACGTAACTGGTAGGTAACTGGTAATTTAGCGAATTTCCGATACTTTTGCGCAACATAATTGTGTGACTTTTACGGAAGTGATAAAAATGACCACTTGAGCCGGTTACGTAACGCCTAGGGGAGAGGGTCCAGAAAAATGTTACGGCGCGGTATACGAGGGGGTCAAAATCTTCAAAAAATTGCGTTACATAATACTTCTACGCTCCCTAGACAAAAGGCGAAAAGGTCAATCAGTCTACTACTAAAAATCTTTCCAGAATTTTTATTCCTAATACAACCATACAAAAAGGCTATTTGATCTCTTTGAAGAGTTGCAACATATTAATATAAGAAATAAATATCGTTACAATGGTTAAGACCCAACTTCACACACAAGTGACGTATGGCACTGGCGTGAAGTGATGGCAATGATACCTCACAACGTGGATACAGATGTGAGTGGTGCATAAAGTCCGCTCCAGTCACTTCACAAGTTCAACTACTGCATGTTGTTCTGAATCAAATGTCGACAATGTTTCTTCCGGATAACGAGAGTGAAAGTGAAGATATGTTGGATCCTTATAAATTTAATAAATATTAAGAAGGGGTTTCTCCTGTGGTTGCAAAGTGAAACGGAGAGCCCACAAAACAGGATAGTCTTCCACTTCTTCACA
>JAKCPI010021863.1:0-20428 GCA_023213315.1 Euborellia annulipes | reverse complement strand
TTGCATTTGCTTTTCACACATGTAATGACGTATCATATATTCGAGAGTCAGGCTGCCAAATTGAAAATTAAAAATATATATATATTTATAAATATAATATCAATTAATTAATATAATATTATAATACAATATTGATATTCCTTGGATATTGATACTGGTTATTTAAATCAGATTTAAATTAAAAAAATAAATGAGCATAACCTCTATTGATTTTCAGGCGGAATATTTAAATTGAATTGAAATGATTTTTTTTTCAAATTTTAAATAACAATATGAAATTAAGCAAGGATTTCATCTTTAGAATACTTGGAGTATTTAATGAGGTAGAATACTTTTTTAGTTTTTCCAATTTTACCAAAAGAAGAAAAACCTCTCGGTTATTCCGGGACTTTTACATTATATGGGGAAGACATGGATTATAAAAAAAAAACATAAAAATTCCGTTAGATAAAAAAACATTTATTGACATACAATTTTGAATAAAAATAAATAATAGAGTAGAAGTTGATGGAATTTAATGATAGTAAGATGCGTGGTACGGTGAGTGGTATGGTGCGATGACTTTCGCGTTAGGCGAGGCTTGGCACAGCCACTTTATGCACGACGGGGAACAGGCGCCACCACAGGGTAGGCGATTTTGGTCACTGATGGGTAGACCGCCTTGTAAACAGGGTAGTGATGATTACTGTAGGCATACGAACTCGCATGGGAGTATGCAAGAGGTAGAGCATGAACGGCAGGAACTGCGGCATGGACGGCAGGTAACGCATAGCCGCCGTAACCCAATCCAAAGACACCTCGTTTCTCTTTAACACCATCGCTGTCGCCGGCAAATACCACCGTCGCCAGGCACACCAACAAAGCCAATCGAAACATTTTTTTTTTTTGATTTGTGTGTTCACAAACAACTGGATGGTCTTTCACTCATCGTCGTCGAATTTTATACCTTTATGCAAATGTGTCTCTGTGTAATCCGGCATTGTGTGTGGGGGAAATTGCCTCAACGCGTGCTGCTGGTGCCCACCTTCAATCGACAACCTTGGCCTCTTGGCTGCATGTCGATCCCTATCTTTAGATTGTTTCCCTGAGCGCAAAAACATGGAAAAAAAGTAAACAAAGAAATTCCTTCCAAATCTTTGCTAATAGAAATAAACAACCAATTCATCAGCTGTTTTCGACTACTGAAATCATTTTAGTAATTATGTGAAAATTAAAAAGATAAAAGTTTTAGGCGCACACGGTCGATTTTTAGTCAAGCAATGGGCATAAATGCCTTAAGTTCAATGAAGATGCGCACACGACACAACTGCAGATCAACTCGATTTTTGTAATCAAATGCGATCGATTTGCGGCGGACCCTCACCTTTTCTTAATTATGAGAAGCTTCGCCCTCCTGGACCCTCCTCAGCTGGCTCGGGCCCGCCTGCATCGGAGCCTCGCCTTTTCTTAATTATGAAAAGGAAATATTATTATTATTATTATTACATTCCAATCCAGTGCCTGCTTGAGGATTTGTTTACATTCATGGAATACACAAATGAAAAGAATACATATATATTTCCTATTGGAGAAATCGAAACTTAAAGAATTAATAACTCAAAAAGTTATAGGAATTTCGGGATGAAAATAATTTTCCTGTAATTTCGAGAAGGTCCTCTTTATGCATAAAAAATTGTATTTCAAAATTCTAACGGGAAGTTGCCTAAATAGAGCGTGACAGACAGACGGACATTAGCGAATTATATATATAGATATATAATAAAGAAAGTCTTCCTATTTAACATGTTTAGCGGTAAATGTCCAAATACAGATAAAATGAATTTAAAAGTTGAGTCGATATCGATCCTGCGTGGGCATATAACACAACTAAACAGTTGAGTTGGGCATAAATTGATTATGCATCACGATTTTAAGCCATTCCAACTAAATAGTTTAGTCGATTGAAAATCGATCGAAAAAGAAAAAAGGCCAAAAATAATACTTTTTTTAATTATTAATGTGGTCTTGGCATTTCTTCAAAATTTTCGTTTTTTTTTTTTAGTTTTTTTTTTTTTACATATATCTCGTCCAAATTGGCTTATCGCTACGTTTTTTTAGGGTATTCAAGGAAAATGAGGGGAGTATTTTCCCTGAAAAAGTTGCCAATATTAATGAACTCGCTGATCTCGTATTGTAAACTCGCGCCGAATTTATTTGAAACGTCCAAATTAAAAGAGAAGATGAAGATACTCTTATCTTATGTCTAATCAATCAACAAAATAAATATGTCTTTTTTGAAATAGATAAATAATACATAACCTTTCCAAGGAAATAATTTCAGGAAGGAAAGGAAAAAGTAAAACAAAACAGAAGAGGAGATGTAAATGAATAAAAAAAAAAAAAAAAAAGAGGATTTAGTTAAGGTCAAAAAAGACACTTTCTCATATAGTAAAAAAAAAGATGGTAATTAAATTACAAATTCTAACAAAATTTAAAAATAATCAATTATATCTTCATTAAAAATATTAAACATTTTCTAAAATAATAAATTTCTAAAAATTAAATCTCTAATTTGACTATATTGTTGTATTAATTAATAAATATTAAAAAAAAGGGGGCGTGACAATAGAAGAGAGCAACAGACACCGAGAGATCAGTGCAGTTAATCAATGCCAAGTACAGCTGAAACTCGAGTGGGTGGCCCCGAAAAACCTGCTCGTGGAACGTCCCCCATCGATACTACTGGTAAATTTATTAAACATATAATAATTTGATGAACTTTCATAATTTGATCGATCGTGATGTTTTTTTTTTTTTTTTTTTCTTAAATCTATTAAACGCAAATAATTAATCGTTTCCGATCATTCGTTTACGTCAATAATGAACTCGTTTTAAATCACATTTGCAATTTGATAAAAATAAATGAAAAGGAGTTTACTTAAGAGAGAGAAAAGTTTAAAATATATGAATATTTACTATTGTTTTAATAAGTTTCTCCACGAAATTGGCTCATTATGCTAAACGAATATAAATGGAGTACAAGAGATCCTTTCACTTGGTCTAATTGTCTCCAAAATATTTCTGTTGATTATTTTTTTTTTGAACACGCACTCTCTTCTTGTCCATTTTCGAAAGACAATGGTCTTTTCCCAGGCGATTTCGTTGTCGTCTGGGAGCCAGCAATGTCGCCTCTATTTTGCAATAGCTTATTAATTCATACTCTTATGTTTTATGGGAATTAAATTGCATTTAAAAAAAAAAAAAAAAATTAATGCTAAATGAGTGAATTAAATATGAGAAGTTTCCTAAAATAATAAATATCATAGTTAGGACTGGTAGGTTACTTAACAAGCACTTAATAAACCTTTTTTACGATAAATTTAAAGGCCCCTTATCCTATTCATTTCGCCTTTATGAACTGTTATTATTTGTCTTGAATATGGCTTTGAAAAAACTCGCTGAAGATGATTTCATTGAATTTTGGATCTCTTCGTAGAGGTGGCCGTCGGTCTTTTTCTGTTTAGGCGCCTGCCAGAGATGACTGTAATCGGTGCCGCCGCTCTCTGCGTCGTTTACAGCTGTGCTGAGAGCCGCCTCAAATTCCTTTGACGAATCCAAACTTTGCTCAGATTCGAGGGAAATTAAACTGAATAGTTTCCTTTCCTTTTCAACTATTGGAGTCTCTTCCTAAAAAAATAAGAAAATCATATGATTTAAACTTTCGACAGTTGATTCTCGCGACTGTGAGGCAGCCAAAAGAAATACTTTTAAATTTCCAGGAGACGTTTAGGTGCATTTTAGCTCCATCGGGGGGCCCGCCCTTCAGTCTTTTCTATAAATTTAATCGAAATGTTTATTGTAATTAAATGTAATGTAAATGTAATTAAATTTGCTACTAAATTTTATAAATCGATTAAATTATAATATCATATTTAACATGGATTTTTTGTTGGTGGGCCATTGTTCCCGGGATTCGAACCCAGGATCACCAACCTTTCCAAGGTATCGTGTGCTGCCCAGGCCACCGGACCCTCGACCTACACCAACAAACAGAACGGATTTTACCATTAGACCGACTATGAAATTTAAAATGATGATAAAGGAGTGTGCAATGTCTTACGAACTATAAGTATGGAGCGTAAAAAGGACGTCAGAAAGACCCTGTATGAATACACCTAGTGGCTGGAACGATTTTCGGTACGTGGTGAACTCCACCATCGTGTTAGTATGAGAAAGGAGTCTTCCCTTGAAGGTTGAGTGGAGCTTTTGAATTAGCTACCTGTTGAGATGGCAAGGCGAGCAAGTAATTCGCCCCTTTGACGAATGGTGGAAGCGGAGGCGGCTTAGGCGTTTCGTATATAGAATTCTTTTCTTCGTCGTAGTTATTGCCTGTGGCTAGGGTACGCGAACATCGCATTCGTTCATCCTGGTAAAAAAAAAAAAAAAATTCAATTTTGCCTTTTAATTCAAAATATTTCTATTACTGCTTAATAAATTTGCATTATTAAGTGCTTACAGTGGCAAGGAGGGTGTGTGGCCGTAGTTGTTTAGAACAGAAAGTAATTGAAGTTATAAATGCGCTAATAGCAATGAGAGCAGCAAGAACTCCTCCACCGAATGCTATCCAGGAGAAGACAAGGGACATCTCCTCGTTGATGTTTTCAGAGTCGTCGAAGGTTTCCTCATCAGCCTCCTCGCTTGATGTTGTCCAGTTGCCCTGAGTGGAGCTTCCCGTTTTGTATAATGACCATAATATTAGAATTCCAATGCGACTCTGAAAAAGTATTTTTGATTAAAAATAATCATGGTTAAGATTTGAGATTCAAATTTAAGATTTTTTTTTTAATCCAATCTTTTAAATAATAAATAAAAAAAAAAAGGGGGAAGAAACATCCAAAATAAAAACACGAAACTCATTCAGTGTTTGTGTTTTTTGGCTTCTCTGTCCCTTCCTCCATTTGATCTTCAAAATATAAAAAATATTATTTGAAAAATTATGAAAGGGGGGGGGGGGGGCAGACAGGATTGCTTTTAATAAGTTATTATAATGAATACGGCCCAAAAAAGAAAGTAAAAACGACAATTTTGTTTATTTGGGGATCTTATTTTATTATATTATTCATTGTTTCCCATTAACAATGATTTTTTGATGTTTGGGTCTCTTTGATTTTAATTGTTGTATTTTGTTACTTTCTCTTACCTCCTCTATATATGTTAATATATAGAGAAATAAAGTATTGGATTATTGTCAAAAATTCGATGTCGAGATTTATAAATTTAAATGGCCTTCGATGCCGAAAAAAAACCTTAAATAAATTAAAAAAAAAAAAAAAAAAAAAATCATGGTGGCTGCCCTGGCCGAGGAACCGCCATTGCTGCCACCGAGATCTTGAAAAATTCAACGAGAAAACAAATAAATAAAAAATGTCCAGCCTGAGTAAAATATTTTTTCTTTGACATTGACATCCCTGAATAAAGAAAAAAACATTATAAAAACCAAAATAATCTGGTAAGACTTAACTTAAAAGAACTCAGTATAAAAATTGTATTATTTCAATAGATTTTTCATTTGGGGTATTAGAGGTTAACAAGATTATAATACAAATGTTTGAAAATTAATATTTAAAATATCTAAGGCCCTTTGTGACTGGTTAGTTTGTTACAAAATAGAGTTTTTTTTTGGAAAGATGATTAAACTCACCATGTTTTAAAGATATCAGTGACACTTTTCAGTTTCTTATTGAATGGATTGAGTTTCAATGAGTCGATATGCAAATATCACCTTCGTTTTATCAAAAAATGAATCAACAAATCAATATACACCTACCTAATGGGATTGGAATTTTAAATAAAATATACAAGTCTGCAATCTTGTGAGGAGAGGTGAGCAGGAATCCCCCCCCCAAAAAAAAAAAAAAAAATTAGGTAAAGATAAAATATCGGAATATTTAAGTTAGCTACCCCCATGGGACGTGACACGAAGCATTTGAACAAAATCGACCAAAGAGTACTAGTACTTTACTTTTTCAGTTTTTTTCAATTTTCTCAAAATTCGCTCCAACGATTTGAATTAAAATTCAAAAATCAATTATTTTTTAGATGCTCTTTAAAATATATATTCTCATTTTGCCTTAGAAATCTTTTGAAGATGACTTTACTCTTGTACTTCATAGGAAAGTAAACAGAAACGGTTGTCATGGTAACAAAATATAAATATTATTCCATGTTAGTAAATTTTAATATATCGTTGGAAACTAAATGTATGCCGACACAAAAAATCTGGTGTGACAGGTACAGCACACAACCTTCAATTACCGAAGGGAAAGTTGTAATTATGAAACTGATTTTTATTTAATCATAAATCTCTGATAAATTTTCTGAAGTTTATTTTGCAGTTAAAAACATACAGCATGTCAACCCCGTCAACATTCCGATTTGGAAAGGAGTCTTGGACTTGCAATCTGAACCAAATGGTGCCAGTCACCCAGCAGACATGCAGAACCAACGCCTTTGGCCTGAGACATTTTTGGACACCACCTCCAGGCTAACTAAATTCATTTCTTCATGGATTCGATGCTCGAGTAATTATTTTTAAAGTTTTTATTATTTTGCATATCCAATTTCAGTTGGATTTTCCAGTATTTATTTTAGTGATTGTTTTTCTGGTTTTATCGAAAAACGTCCTCTACTCCAGCGAGCATGGGCGTAGCCAGGGGGAGGCAGGGGGCCGTTGCCCCTCCTGGCTAGTCCTAAAAATTAAAAAAAAAAAAATATATATTTTTCCCATTGGGAATTTTTTTTTAACACTACATTAATTTAATTTTTTTTTTATTTAAATAAATAATTAATAATCTATGTATATATTAATTGCACCCCCCCCTCTCGCTCTAACTAGGAATTGCCCTTCCTAACAAGAATTCTGGCTACGCCCATGCCAGCGAGGCCTCTCAAAATTAGTTTTTTTTTTTTTACACTTCAAATGATAGAGTATTTTTTTGTTTTTAACTTTTAACTTATATCTTATTATTATTATTATCATATATAGCCCTATAGTCTATTTTCTTTATCTATCGTTATCATTTAAAACCGGAATGCAATAAACAGCTCATTTTTGGACAGTATATTTTGAAATAAACAACATGTCCTTTGTCCTAAAACCTGTGAATGTTTAGGTATGAATTTCAACGGCATTAAAAAAAAAAATAATAATAATTTCAGAGGAAATTTGGATGCGTTTAGAAGTTTGATTCAAATTCAAGCCAATCATAACAAAACAGTGGGGGGGGGGCGAGCCCCGCTTATGTCTGTATATCCCTATAATGGGAATGGGAAAAAAGTGTAAGTGTTTAAAAAAAAAAGCAGATGAGTCGTTAGTCTCAATTCTCCGATACTCCAGCAGACCTAGACTTTTCTGATCGTTGCCCGACTGCCCCCCATGTGATCTATTTCTGTCCGATGTTGATGATACAGCCAGCATTCATGGAGTGTAGTGCTAAGATTTCCTCTTATTTGATCCGCCTCTTCTTCTTTTACCCTTCACCTTGCCTTTTGCACGAGGATTCTCTCTGGTTTTTAATCAACCTATCACACAAATGCCCATCCATGTGTAAAGAAATATATTTTTTAATTATAAAACTCCGAGTGAAGTGATATATAAGGCGTTTTTTTTTTTTTAATATATTGTTTTTTTTTTTTGTTACAGGTGAGAGGGTAAACTTTCAAAAAAAATCAACGGAAAATGACCGAAACTTCAACAGTAGAGGGAAAGAATCTCCTCTCAATACAAATGAACAATCGCGAAGAAAGAACATTTCTATCCGATACAGCTAAAGACAAACAACTCCCAGAGAGAAGTACCTGGAGCAGCAAATTGGACTTTATATTTTCCGTTGTGAGCCTGGCAATTGGACTTGGCAATGTTTGGCGATTCCCCTATCTCTGTTATAAGAATGGAGGCGGCGCTTTTCTTATACCCTATTTCTTGACACTTATCTTAGCTGGGATTCCTATGTTTTTCTTGGAACTTGCTCTTGGCCAAATGCTTACTGTTGGAGGCCTGGGCGTTTTTCAAATTGCACCTTTCTTTAAGGGTAACTAACAAAAATTCTTTTTTTTTTGTTTTGTTGGATTTTTTTAAATTGTTGGATTCTGTTTGAAGGCATCGGCTATGCGACGACCGTCATCTCCGGCTGGACGAATATTTATTATATCGTTGTAACTGCCTGGACCATCTTTTATTTATTTATGTCACTTCAATCAGGTTAGTTAATTTGATCATTTAATCTCATATTGATAGAGAATGTGACTGTGAAGACGAGATGTAATGTGGAGGAAAACAGCCAATGATATATCACTTCACTATAGTGAAGCTGTTACGCATGTTTTTGCCTTTAAGATGGCGTTGTTAGTCTTAAAAAAGTAAGCCAAAAAAAAACCTATTACGAAAATTTGCCAAGAGATGTCAGAGTGGTATCTATGCATTTGGTTGATTTTCATTGGTCTTTTAACATTAAAAATGTTATTATAATTAATTATCATTTATATAACTATAAAAATAGTCAGATATAGGCTAATAGTGTACCGGCTTAGAGACTAGCCTGCCATCTTTTGCAAGAGTGCTGAACTATTTGACAGATAATCTTTAAATAAATCATCTAAACCTACTTTAAATTTTTCTTAATTAATATGTGATTAATAATAATAATAAATTCATTTTTCAATTTAAAAAAAATTTAAAATTATTGGGACAGATTGCTTTTCTGTATTTGTTTGATAACAAAAAAATTAATTTCTATAATAAGTCATTAAAAAAATCATAACTTTCTGTCTTAATATTCCTTTAGGAATTTAATTCATTAAAAAAAAACCGCATTGAAAAATTCCTTATAATAGTCTAGTTTTTTTTTTTTTAAATCGTTTCGACCGCCTCTCTTACTGTTTAATCAATAGAGGCTTCCTTCTTGGCTGCTTTCCTCCACATCACATCTCGTTTATGGTCTGGAAGAAGAAAGAGTAACAGCCACCAAAATCGTTGTCATTAACACGGCTGAATTTCTTTTGTGTGGCCCATTATAAACAAGCATGTGGAACGTCCTCCGTATTTAATTAAATAAAATATAGTGTATATTTATATATCGTACGATAAAACCTTCTGCAGCCTAAAAGGGAAATTTAAATAAAAAAAAAAGGGATAAATGGATCATAACTTTGGAGCACTTTGCAATTTTTTATTTTTACAGATCTTCCCTGGAGGACGTGTAATAATTACTGGAACACCCCGACCTGTGTGAACCCCTTTGAGAGGATAAATTTAACTTGTTGGAATCAGTTTTACAATGCAACGACAACGACCCGAGTCTGTCAAGTGAATCAAGTCAATATCTCAGCCAGCGAACTGACAGATCCGATCAAGGAGTTTTGGGAGTAGGTACACCTAATATATTTACCGGTAAATTCATTAGAAGGAAGTTTAAGATTTTAATTTAATAAATATAAGTTCTAAAAATCATAAATAAAATTACGGTATTTTAATTTCTGTTGTATTAGTGTGAGGTGGTTAGCTGAGTAGATCTTGTAGTAAGGGATGAAAGAAAGAGCAGTTGCAGCTAGTTTTATTTCGTTTTTATCAAGCCGACGTTTCGGTCAGATATTCGACCATCCTCATGGCTGAAATATGTCAATTTTATTGATTGATTGATTTTCTTGTTCATGATTTCATTAAGTTTCGGATGTAGTGAAGTGATCCGCATAGATTAAGATCTTCAGGTTTAAATCTGAATTTTGCAGACGAAGAACTTTGCAAATCTCAACTGGTATTGAGGACGTCGGGAGCATCCGTTGGGAGTTGGCATTAACCCTTCTAGTGGTCTGGATCATGTGTTATTTTTGTATTTGGAAGGGTGTCAAATGGTCTGGCAAGGTGAGCATTTTGCTTTTGAAAATTCTCCCAAAGTTCCAAAGATTATTGATATTTTATTATTCTTTCCTAGGTGATGTACTTTACTGCCATTTTTCCTTACGTGGTGTTGACAATTCTACTTATTCGTGGCGTAACTTTACCGGGGGCTGCAGAGGGCATCCGTTTCTACATTAGTCCCAATTTATCTAAGCTCAAAGAACCTGAGGTGAGGAAAAACAGGTCCTACAGAAGTGTTAAGGAGGCTCTAGTCGGTCAATCATTTTGAATAAAGTCCGCCTAGGAATCTGTTTGACGCCTGAGCGAATCATTGAAAGTGATTGATAGAAACTCAATCGATTGATCTTGTACGTCAGTCACACGCCGGGCAACTATGGAGTTTACCCGGCTCTCCAAAAAAAAAAGATACATCTTGAAAATAAAGAAACATATTAATAATAATAATACAATAAATTCCCTCACCATTAAATTTTATTTTATTATTTTTAGGTCTGGATTGATGCAGTGACACAAATTTTCTTCTCGTATTGTCTCGGATTAGGATCTTTAATTGCTCTAGGCAGTTATAACAAATTTACAAATAATGTTTATAAGTGAGTATCAAATAGTATTATACTCATATTAAGGGGGAGTTGGTAGTGGAGCTGTTACACCTATTTTTGCCGATAAGATGGCGTTATGTGTCTTAAAAAGTAAGCAAAAAAAAAAAAATCATTGTGTGGTTTTATGAAAGCACGATGCAAGTGAAACTTTTTTCGGATCGTAGGCGTTTAATTGAAAATTTTCAGAATATTATTCAATTAGGGGTATTAAAATCGCGTTTTTAATTCTTAACTTAATATTTGGAAAATGGGAAATCATTAGACGCATGTTAAAAACTGAGAACAATATTTATTTAGTAATTTAGGATCATTTTAAAAATTATATTTCATCAATTTAAATATTGAAAAATTAAATCTCACAATTATTTTCTTATAATTCATCATATATATTAAATTTCAACTTACCTATTTTTGTCGTGACGGCTTGTGACGTCATGGATTGTAGCGTCACGGCCTTTGACGTCACGGCTTGTAACGCGTCATGCTGATAGAAGAGCCAAAAAGTTTGAGGGGATAAAATAAAAGTTTCACTTTAAAAAAAAACCTAAAAACACCTATTTCGAAAATTTGCCAAGAGATGTCAGAATGGTAGCTAATAATATTTAAAGCATTTGGTTGTTTTTCATTGATCTTTTAACAATAAATTCTTTATAAATGTTATTATATATTATGTATCTTTTATAAAAGCATAAAAATATATAAATATAGGCCATTAGGCGATCGGCTGTTAGACTAGCCTGCCATCTATTGCAAGAGTCCTGAACTATTTGTCAAATAATTTTTAAATATATCTACTAAGCTTATTTTAAAATTTTCTCAATTAATATGTGATTAATAATAACAATAAATTCATTTTTAAATATAAAAAAAATTTAAGATTATTGGGATCGAAATTTCTGTTTTTTAAGGGATGCTCTGATCGTGTCGTCAATCAACTCGTCAACGTCACTATACGCTGGCTTTGTCATATTCTCTGTGGTGGGGTTCATGGCTCATGAACAACAGAGACCCGTGGCCGAGGTGGCTGCAAGTGGCCCGGGCCTCGTCTTCCTCGTCTACCCCTCAGCAGTGCTCCAGCTTCCTGGGGCTCCTTTCTGGTCCTGTCTCTTTTTCCTCACGATACTTTGCATTGGCTTAGGCAGCCAGGTAAAAAAGAAATTCAATCATTTGTAGGTACAATTAGATATCAAAGCTAAGCATAATGTCATTTATTTCCCCTCAGAGCTGACGTTTCGGTCCTGTTTAGGCCATCTTCACAGCCATTAACAGAACAATTATAATAGATTTTATTTTCCATATATTAATTATATGTAAATTTTTTTATTTAAATAGTAGGTGAAATGTAAAATGGCAAAGTCCGCAAATTACTGGGTATGTGACTCACACCGAGTTCGGTTTCTGAATGAGGTAGGAGAGATCCGGACTCATTCTCCCTCCACTTTATTAATTGAATGCACTACTTTTTCAATAAATACGCATAAATAAGTATAAAAAAACCAACGATTGATGTAAGGTGAAATGTGGAAGTTGATATTGATAATGACACCCCTAGTGGTAAATATTAATGGATGTGATTGATTTTCTATGAGTCCATTGTAATTGTTTTGTTAATAGCCCTAAGCAGGACCGAAACGTCATCTCTGAGGGGAAATAAATGAAATTATGCTTGGCTGCTCTCTCTTTGATTTCTAATTTTACCTATAAATTATACAATCAGCTATAAAAAAAAAAACTTCAATCAGAATGATTGACAGCAAGAAAGGATATCAGCCAAAATCGAATAAAAATCTCCATTCAGAAGACGTTTCGGTTTTAATTAAATAAATCCATTATCACTTCTTAAGAGATTATTGGCAATCTCAAGGTGTACACCATTGAGATGCAGATAGAGTTGTTATCCCCACAATAAACATATACAAAATTATATAAAAATACAATATTTGCATATCCGATGTTATATGGTCATCAGTCAACACGGCCAAGTCTCAAATGTATATCAAATATAAATACCTTGAGATTGTCAATAATCTCTTAAGAACTGATGATGGATTTATTTAATTAAAACCGAAACGTCTTCTATATGGAGATTTTTATTCGATAGAGGCTCTCTTCCTGTCAATCATTCTAATCGTTAAACAGCCACTTTTCTTATCAAAAACTTCAATCATTTGTTTATTTCGAAAATATAAACCTTATTTTTTTTTTGGACTTGTTTATGTATAGATGTGCACGTTGGAAGGCTTTGTGACCGCCATTGTTGATAGGTGGCCTCATCTGTTGAGGAAACGAAAAGAAATCTTTATCGCTTTTGTTTGCATTCTTTCTTATATTGTCGGCTTATCATGTATTTCTGAGGTGAGTTAAAAAAACAAAACTATTATATATTTATTTATTTTCTTTATCCATTATTATCATTACTAGTATTTATCATTCAAAATTAAGTAAAAAGCAGTTTTTATCCTTTTTTTTTTTTTAATAAAATTGAAATATATAGAGAGAAAGTTTTGGATTCATGTCAAAAATTCGATGTCGAGATTTTGATGGATCTTCACGTTTTGGAGGTCCCCTGAATCCAAAAATTGGGTTTCGCGACATGGTCTGTCTGTCTGTGAACAAAATATCTCAAGAACGAAAAGAGCTAGGTGGTTGAAATTTTATATTTAAGTTAGACACCCCCATGGGACGTGACACGAAGCTTTTGAACAAAATCGACCAAAGAGTACTAGTACTTTACTGATGCACTTTTTTCGTTTTTTTTTTTCGATTTTCTCAAAATTTGCTCCAACGATTTTGATTAAAATTCAAAAATCAATTATTTTTTAGATGCTCTTTAAAAAGTATATCAGTGAAATTTTTCGTGGAAATTTTTTGAAGTACACTTTACCAAGGGCGATCCTAGCCTTACATTTGGGGGGGGGGGGGGGGTCACTGTTTTTTTTTTTTTTTTTTTTAATAAAAAACATTCACACTTTTTTCTCATTCACACTCACACTCATACACACATTCACACAGTTTTCTCGGTAACTCAGGCCATATAAGACTTAATTGACGTTAACCGTTGTATTGAAAATATCTTTTGGGGGTTCAGGCATTTCTATTTAAGCCATCTGGTATCCAAATCTATTTAAGCATCTGGTATCCAAATGACTTAAATAAAATCATCCGACTGCCTGGGGTCCGAACCCGCGACGTTTGGTATAGGAGGTAAGCACGCTACCTACTACGCCAAACCCGGGGGCGGGGCCACTGTTAAAAAATGTTATCAAGTTTTTTTGATCGAACCAAAGCTAAGTCCTAACCTAAAAACTCAGATTGATCCATATTTAATTACTTAACAGATATTCAATCCAGGTTAAAATTAATAGAAACATAAATAGTAAATTAGTTATAAAAAAAAAAAAAAATTAATAATAATATTAAAATCATTTAATAAAACCGAAAAAAAAAGATGAATATAATTATTATATAATAATATGACAATAAAAAAAATAAAAGGGGGGGGCGGGGGGAGGGGAACCCCAAATCCCCCGATTTGCGCCCAGTGTGCCCTTACCACAATACCACAGCACGGCACCCAACCCCCGGGGCCCCACCCCCATACCTTTTTTCGGGTACATGAAGTATTATCTAATTATATAAAGTAAATTAGTTGTTTAATATGCAAAATAAAGCGATTATCAGTGGAAGGAAACAAGTGTATTTGCAAAAGGAACTTATTATAAACCATGGATATTAAAGATTTTGGTGCCCCCGTGTTCAGTGTAGTTGGTAGCGCGCTTCCTTGTGCCTTGTATACCAAAGGACGGGGGTTCGGATCCCAATCAGTCCGATGAATATTTATTTAAATTATTTGGATACCAAATAGTATAAATAAATGTGCCTGGACCCCCAATAAATATATATTAATCAAATATGAGTATCGTTTAAGTCTCAAATGGCCTAATTTGCCGAAAAGATTGTGTGAATGGGAGAGTGAGTGGGAAAAAAGTGTGTGTTAAAAAAAAGAAAGATTTTTGGGGGGGTCACGACCCCCTTGACCCCCCTTGCACTTTACTGATGTGGAAGCATTCGTAGTGCAGCGCCATCTATCAATCATCCCGTGGTCAAGTTTGGAACTAAAGTGCTAAGAGCAACCAAAGATATCTCGACACAAAAAATCTGGTGTGACCATCACGGTGCACAACTTTATCTTACCGAAGGGTAAGAGAAAGTTGTGTGCTGTACGACCACTCACACCAGATTTTTATCTTTTTTAGGTTCCATTTTCTGTATTAACGCTAGTAATTACTTTGCTTACATTGTCAATCTAAGGTATAGAGAATCTCCTGTTAACTTCAAAATATTCGTTCGTCCTCAAATTTTTCTTTCTGAATCATTAATTATACCATCTCTAATGGGAGATGATCTTTTTAATTAAATTCACCATCTTAGCTCATATTGACTTTGACGATACTTATTAATTTAATACGATTATAAAATTGATTATGCATCACGATTTTAGGCCAACTCAACTAAATACAGTAGTTTAGTCGTGTGTGTTCAGCCTTAGTCCTCGATGGTTGTTAGACAAAGTCGTTACAGCCAAAAATAAGACGGAATGTTTTTTAATTATTGTTGGGGCGTTAGGGAGGGATGTATGTTTTTCAGATTCTGGATTCGTATGCTGTTAGTGGTTTCTGTTTATTATTTCTTGTATTTTTCGAATGTATCGCCATTTCTTGGGCATTTGGAGTCGATCGATTTTATGATGGCATCAAAGATATGATCGGCTACTATCCGATTGCATGGTGGAAATTTTGTTGGACAATTACCACGCCGCTAATTTGTGTGGTAAATATTAATAAAATACTTTTTTTTTCCAATAATTTATATAAATAATATAATTTTAATAATAAAATAACCAAGAATGAACAAATGAACAAAAGATAAAGTATAATAAATTTATAATAATTCATTTAAATTCATAAAATTCCATAAATTCCATAAATAAATTGAAAGAATATATCTTTTTTGGTATTTAGGGGATTCAGTTCAAACTTATGGTATACCTGATTATAGTAATTGAATGCAAATGGTGGCTATGTTAACTATTGTGTTTCTAACAATGCTTTACTTAATTATAAATAATTTAATATTATTGTCTCATTATTAATATAAATAAAAATATGCTATCTTTTTGGTTTTCTTTAAATAATATTTTCTTGAATAAAATAATTAAATAACTTGGACAGAGATATTTAAATAGAACAATTTTAATATATCAATTAGAATAGATAACGTAAACACAAGATAAAGATAAACATAAACAAATCTATGAGTATTAGATACTTCATTTTCTCAAGGTGAATCAGCCAACAATACTACTCTCAACATATTTCATTTAGTTTCCCTTCCGCCCTCTGCTTTATAGTCTATTTTTCTCAAAAAAATCATAGACATTTATTTCAGGGTGTGTTCGTCTTCAACCTGGTTCAATGGACGCCTGTTAAGTACATAGACTACGAATATCCGTGGTGGAGTCACTGCTTGGGATGGCTCACAGCACTATCATCAATGCTCTGTATACCAGGATACATGATTTATGTGTGGAGAAAGACTCCCGGAGATCTTTCTACGGTTTGTTTTAATCCTATAAATAATTTCTATTATAATTAAGAATTTGATAATTTTTTTGATTTATTTGTTGTCTCAGAAATATCGCTTGCTGATCCACATCAACGAGGACGTGAGAACTTTACGGAAGCGAATCTCGTCCACGCAGTCAACAAAATCATCTCTCTGAGTTTTGTTTTTAACCTTTGACATTATCTCCCCCGAGGATTTCATCTCTATATACCATCATCTCATCTCTTATTGGATAAATAATTAATATCTCCGTTTTGGATCGTTGGTAAGAAATACACTAGTAACAAAATCTCATTATCTAGTAATAATATAATAATTATAATGCTTTATTTATTTAAAAAAAAATTCCATTTACATTTAATACATAGCTAATTAGTTCTTTTAAAGCCTAAGACATTGGTTTTATTTAAACCGTATGTCTGGTTTAAACATTTTATCATGGGAAGTTGAATTCGTGCACAAGACTCGATTTGAATTTCCATGCCTCCGGTGCGTATTTCGCCTGGGCCCTCCAATCCAGGCTACATCTGTCTCTTCTCAGCCTTGGCTTATAGTTGAGATCGACTGCTTCTCCTCGTAGCTTCAACCGCTTCGTCATATAGCCATTCTCCCCTAGATCCCAATTCAGGATTTTAGATATCCGTTAGAACTCCGCTGCGGCGGCATCTTTCCTCGCTTCTTCAAAATAGTGTTCTTCCAGACGTTGAACAATATCTTGCAGTCATGATACATTTCATTGGTATATTGTTATAGCTCCTTGAACCAGGAACTGTCTCTTCTCTGGCATTTTTAACACTTTGAGGATGTAGTTGACATGCAAGCTCATTGTCTATGTATGCATGGCTGTTCCAATCTTAAGACGTAGTCGGGAAGACAAAATACCTTTTTCACGAATGCCTTCAATAGTTTTTCTGGATCCTAATATTTTTTATAAGCCAGTATAGCACATAACTGATCTTGTTACAGCTCTGATGGTGCATATTTAGCTGAGAGTAGTGTTCGTGTTCGATAGATGTTAATGCTTAACTCATATGCAATCCAATTTTTATCAGACATCTGAAGTGGCGCTTAGAGCAAAATCTAAAGCCTAATGGAAGCTGGTTTGTGATTTTAGTCCCATCGTAAATGGGGTACTTGAGACAATCAATTTCAATCCTACCCTCACTCTAGCTCTTAATTATAAATGCATTTAATATATTAGTTTTATATTTTATTTTATTCTAATGTTTACAATAAATTACTTATTAAATAACGCGTGTATTTTCTTCTTAGTTGCTTTTTATGTTTGGATATGAGGAGATGTGGATTATTAATTATTTAATTTTAATTTGAGATTCTAAATCATATTAAAGAAGATGAACTTTGGGAAAAACAATAGTTTATTTAAAAAAAAAAAGAAATAAAATAAAATAATTTTACAATAATTTCTTTTAAAATGTGCTTGAAGGCGATAAAATGAATAAATACTTTAAAATTTCTTTGAATTATTCATAAAGGAATTTGTTCTTCTCGGTAGAGTTTCAGTCTCAATATGAAAATTCTTTTTTCTTTTGCCGTTAAGAATAAATGGGCTTTCCATCAGCAGACCAGCTTGTCGTTTTTTTCTTTTGAAATGCGAACACCATGTAGAGAGCTGCCAAAGAGAAAAAAAGAATTATTAATTTGATTGTCCGCCCGTCTCACGCTTCACGCTCTTCCTGCAATTTTGAAATTGCAATTTATAACTTTTTGAGAAGTTATGAGATCCCCTTCCCCAGAGAAAAGGGGGATTTGTGATTTTAGATCATTAAGACAGGGTCGGCCCCAGGATAGTCGACGTCCTGCTCCCAAGTTCTTTAATTTCAATCACAAAAGGCGATTACTCGACATCTAATAATATTTAATTTGATCATATACTTACACACTGCCTCCCATTCCGATTGGCTCATAGTTCCCAAACGCTTAGAAGAATCCTCAGAATACGATTTAACATGTTCATAGTCTTTCTTCTCGTCTCCGTTGAGTTGCACGTTTTGCCAGGGAGGGAATGTCTAGAAGACAAAAATATAATATAATCAAGTGAACAATTTGAATAATTTAAAAAAATTTATATTTGGTCTTATAATTTAAAAAAATCAATATATTCGTTGAGATAGTATCGTAGATTCATCACAATAATTATCTATAAGATCCCATCAATGTTTGTGATTTTCTACTATCAATACCATCGATTTCAATCTCTATGCGCGGACTCACTTTGTAACCGGACGTAGTAATCAAAATGATTATTATTTTGAGTAGCTCCGTGGCGAAGTGAAAAAAAAATGTATTTAACTCTAGCCTCTTGTTGAAACATTTGATAAATAAAACAAAAAGGCTTTCTCTCAACTTTTATTAAGGATGTTCTCAGAAGTTAAATTTTAATTTAGTGCTTTAAAATTAAATCTAAATTTCCAGTTTCCCTTCTTCAATTGCCCATAAAGCAAAAATACATTGGGTTTTTATTTTGTTGACAAAATTTCAAATGCAGTCTCGAGTCGCATCTCGCAGTAAATTTGTAGACAGAGCAGACACGATGAAGGATGCGGATAAAATATAATGTAACAAAATAAACAAACACCCTTGTTTTTTTGCTTTATGGCCCACTGAAGAAGGAAAACTGTCAGCAAGTAAGGCTGAACGCACACGAATTGAGCAAAACGCTCTTGGACAAAACGTTTTGCTCAATGCCAACGCACGCCGATATTTTGCCATTGAACGTTTTTGCTCAATCGGTATGCGTTCAGCCTAAATGATCATTTTTGTACATATCAAATTAAAAAGAAATTGTATATGACTACAATAGACATTAAAATACCCAAGATCGTGTAAAATTAACAAGATTCGTAATATTTATCAAATTTATTCTTATTGTAATTTTAAAAAATAAATGTTACGATCATATGCCCTGATGAAGGTTGTGATTGGCGACCGAAACGCCGGCGAATAAAAGTTTTTTATTTAATCTCCTAGCTGCAAAGTTCCTTCGGATCCTGAGAAAACATTTAATTTAAATAAAAGAATTCCAGAGAAATAAGTAGCCTTTTTGTTTTATTCAACATTTTATATGAATCCTCGGCACCACCGTGACGCATTTCAATGTTAGTGTCATCCTCAGAGCCTAATGTCTTTTTGGTATTCTTTGATATTGCTATTTATCTATATTAAAAGATTACAGTTCAATATTCAAAAATACACACTCACTTCTAAACTTTGCATTTTGCCAAGAAGATGTCGTCCATTCTTTTTGACCCGTTCGAAAAAATCTTCAAATCGTTCCCGAAGTACAAGCTGAAGTCCAAATCGTTCAGCCAATTTCACTAGAGTTGGAAAATGGACCAAAAACTCGGGGCAATCGACCACCCCATCAAGATGGAATTTGTATTTTGCACCAAATAATGGCAATTCGTTATAATTTTCGAATTCACTTTCAAATTCAATTGAATATATAGAATTACCGAATGATTTGGATTTACTTTCTCGAAGTCGTCGTCTAAAAAAAAAAAAATTAAAAATTGTTCAATAAAAGAAAAAATAAAAAAAAGACTTTGCGCTCTCTATATCTTAAGTAATAAAACAAATTTCAAAGCTCTAAAAAGTTTTTATTAGATACGTACACAATTTCAAATGCGTCTGGGATTGTGCCGATGAAATAGCCCCCAGGTCGGAGGCACTCAGCTGCATTTCGAATCATGCATTCCGCTTGTGGCATCGATTCGAACGAATAATGGAACACGAATTGACAAGAAACGAGATCGAGATGTATTGAGGGGTCGGCATAATGAGTTCGGAGACGGGTCTTTGTTGAATCGGCGGGGATAAATTCAGCGGAAAAGACGGGGCCGTCATGGCTGCGTTCGTGCTTCGCTCGCTGCTTCAAATCTTCATACCTGCCCAAATAAAAAAATAGCCCTATGGATAAATAAAAAAATAAATATTGCCCTCCTAATTGGGAAAATGCTAATGGTAGAGGTAATTAGTTAATTAATTTTGTTTATTTTCAGCCTCACGCTGTCGTTACGATCCCGATAGGAATCATCGAGGCTAGTCATAATATTTATATTACCTTTAAACCTTGTTTATACAATATTAGTCACCTTTGTGTGGAATTTATTTCATTATTACTAAAATAAAATGCAGTTCTAAACTGTATATATTAAAAAAAATAAAATTATAAACCGCTTGATTTACACACACATATATATATATATATATATATTCAATATATATATAATGTTTTCTAGACGGAGACGATTCAGAATGAAATACTAAATTTTTACCTTGATTT
>JAKCPI010021862.1:0-13999 GCA_023213315.1 Euborellia annulipes | reverse complement strand
AAAGTAATTAACACTTAACAGACTAAATTAATAACACATAGAGTGTATCGACTTACCTTCATAGTAGAAGAGGCAACTACTCGGAGAGGACAGAACCATCGTTTCTTCCAGAGCTGAGCCCTTCGCTGCCCTGTTTGTGCAACCAGCCCTGTAGGGCTACGGGAGCTGAGGCGGGTCTTTTCACAGCAGGTGACCGCAAAGCAGAGCCGCCTCCAACGCCACCCCACCCACCGCCAACGCCGCCGCCGCCGCCGCCCGAACGTCTGCGTGGTGTATGACCCCCTGCAGAGCCCGCCCCTGACTGGCCACCCTGCAAATGAAACACACACAAAACTTTAGTTAACTATTTGTATTGGATCTACTTAATTCTAATTTATAAACACAGTCTTGAGTCATTTGATATTCTAACTATCGGAAAACAAGGGTGGATTTCCTGATATTAAATTTATCATATTTTGTGTATATATATAAATAGAATAAATTTTGAAGTTCGAGCTAAATTGATCCAGAGATTGCAGCTTCAAACCATCTGTATGTAATTTTTTTCACATTTATTAATTTATAATTAATATTTAATACAAATAATGTTCGGGTTCAGGATTATCTATTCAGAGTCAAAGCACAAAAGCTTTGTTTAGTAGTGCATTGGGAGTGTACTACGATGAATTAAGGCGCAAGAATGAGTATTACAATAATATCTTGGAAGTTTTTTTCTTTATTGCAGGTGTACAGCAAAAAAAGAAATACCAACTTTCGTCAGGTCTGTAAAACAAATTATATTGATAACATATTCGGTTTGTCCTAGAGGATTTAACTAGGAACCGACCGATCATTCGGTTTCGGTTACGGTTTTCAACCAGTTTCGGCCAAAAATCATGGTTTCGGCCGGAGTTTCGGTTTCGGCCAAAAAGTGGCCGAAACCAGAGTCTGAAAAAATGGGATGAGACTCGCATGCAAAAAAAAAAAAAAAAAAGGTCAAAATAATTTGCACTTGAGGGAGAAAAAATTTGCCAGGTCTCCCTAAAAAAAAGGTAAAATGATTTTCACGGGGAAGGAAAAAAAATTCAAAAAAAAAAAGGTAAAATGAAAAAAAAATTTTATAGGAAATACAAGTTTCGGTTTCGGTTACGGTTTCGGCCGAAACTAAGGTTGAGGCCGAATATTCGGTTTCGGCTTAAAATCTTGTTTCGGTCGGACCCTAGATTTAACTTTAACACAGAAAATTTTTTTTAAAAATTACATAAATAAAAAATTCATTTTTTATTCTATTTTAGGCTATTTTTAACAAAGAGTTTGAGAAAGAAAACGCTATATTGTCAGCAAATTTTTTATTAGTTAGCAAGGCAATAATTCCAAATATTTGGGAAAAAAATTGCTGAAAATATAGCGTTTTCTTTCTCAAATAAACCAACTTCAGCAACACCACTTAAAGAGCATTTAACAAAGAGTACCTCCAAAAATTTTCTCTCTCCTTATTTCAGCTAGAAAATTTTAGGTAGCTCTGTTAAAAATAAAAAATACAACAAATGAATTTTTATTTATGCAATTTTTATTAGAAAGATATGTTGTTTTTTTTATAAAAAATTTTTTTCTATGTTATGAAAAAAAAAATGTTAAATCCTCTAGGACAGCTATTCTCAACCTCTTATCCAGGGAGAAATTTTACTGGTCCGCGACAATTTTATTTGTGAGTTTGAGAGATTTTTTTGTTAAAGGTTTATATACTTATATATATTATAGTACCATATCTTTACATATTTAAATATATGATAATAAAAATGTTACGATTAACTTATATAGTAGTTCTTTAATAACTAGTAAAATTTTGTTGTTAAAAAAATATCACTGGTCTACGAATTTTTTTTACAAATTTTACTGGTCAGCGAATTTTTTTTTACAAATTTTACTGGTCCGCGGGCCAATAAAGGTTGAGAAACACTGCTCTAGGACAGACCTGTTGATATGTAGGCCAATAATTTGTTCACAGACCTGACGATGGCCGAAACCAGGAACATAGCGCTGAGTGGTCGTCAAAAAATAAATTTATCTTTATTCTTTTTGCCGTACACTTGCAATAAAGAAAAAAACTTCCAATATATTATTGTTGTTTTTTCACTACAAAGAGACGCCGCTAGCCAAGGCCTGCCGAAGGCGGGTGGCGAGGCTAGTTATCAATCATTCTTTTAATTTATAATTCATTTGTACTCTTCGAATAAAAATTAAAGAATAATCCATGGAAATAGATTTATGTTGCCATTTGTTTTAGCCCATTGAACAAACAAAAATTTTGGTTATTATTGTGATTAATTTTATTTTATTTTTATTTAAAAGAAAAAAAAATATATAAAAGATCAAAAGATCATTTCCTAAAAAATAGGTTGCTTGGGATGGGGTGTGTAATTTCCTCTCTTGACAGTGTTGAGGTCATTTCTCAATGGAAAGAAGAAATAAGCCAATGAAGAGAAGAGAGAGAGAAAAAGTTCATCCTTATCGTCGATACTTAAAGGAGAAACGTCACAAACGTAAAAATAAAAGGATATTTTAGAATAAAAGCTTTTCTAAATGCATAGGCAGGATATTATCTTTTTTTTTTTTTTAAAGTAAATAAATGATATTCTTCTGGAATATTTGCGCACCTGTTAAGAGCAATTCTAAAATAAATCTTTTATGCAAAGTGTGGCATAATCTTAAACCTTACAAAACTTTTTTTCTAACTTCATTTTATCTGATATGTTTTCAAGTCGAAAAAAAAAAAATAGGAAATGGTATGAACTTGAGTTTAAAATTTATCTCTTCCTTTAGTTATATTATTAAATCATCTTTTTTTGTCTTTCAGAAAATGTGACTCTTTTTATGATCCTGTAAAATATTTGGATAGGTAAATTATAAAATAGAACCCACATCTCGATCAAATTCTATAATTAAAAATCATTAATGTAAATTTGAATCTTGAATAATGATTAATTATTTGTGAAGTATCTATATTAAAATATAAATTAAAATCACGTTCTTCATTATTTTAATTTAAATATTCATTGAGTTTTTTTTTTATATATAGGCGTATATAAATTTATAAAATTATAATGAATAGAGAGAGAAATGAGAAGCTTTTTTCATTGACAAATGGGGTAATATTCACTTTGTATTTTCAGGCAAATTAATGGAATATATATAAAAAAAAAAAAAAGGAAAAAGAGGAAATGATGAGGGTAATGAATGGCATCGGAGAGAGCTCGCATAATAACTAAATGCATCTCTATTTTAAAAAATATTAATTAGATCATACATCGTAAGAATGAAAGGAAAGAATGAGGCTGGGCAATCTTCAGTGTGTATAATTCGCTAATGTCCCTGTGTCTGTGACAGGTCTGTCTGTCTGTATGTGTGTGTTAAAGTTTAAGCATGAAGGAAGGAATTGAGCTACGAGGTTGAAATTTTATATTTAAGTTAGGCACCTCCCTCCATCCTGCCGAAGTCTCCTCTCTTAGGGTAGGTAGGGGGGATAGCCCCACCGTGGTATCACAAAGGGCCTAATTGGCCTAAGTGTGTTCCCTCTCTGGGAACGGCCACTTCAACCTAACCTAACCTAGGCACCTCCCTGGAGCATGAAAATATGCTTTTAAACAAAATCAGCCAAAAAGTACTAGTACTTTACTGATGTATTTTTTCACTTTTTTTCGATTTTTTTTTTTGCTACAACGATTTTGATTAAAATTCAAAAATCAATTATTTTTTAGACTCTCTTTAAATTGTATATTCTCATTTTGCCCTTGAAATCTTTTGAAGACTTGTACTTCATAGAAAAGCAGAAATGGTTGCCATGGTAACAAAAGATAAATATTTTTCTGTTTATAAATTTTACATCTTGAATTCAAATGTACCCTACCAAACGTCGCGGGTTCGGACCCCAGGCAGTCCGAAGATTATATTTGAGCCATTTGGATACCAAATGGCTTAAATAAGAATGCCTGGACCCCAAATAAATATATATTATTAAATAACGGTTATCGTAAAAGTCTTAAATGGCCTTAGTTGCCGAAAAGACTGTGTGAATGTGAGAGTGAATGAGAAAAGTGTTAAAAAAAAAAAAATGTACCCTATTGTTGGAAACTAAATATATCTCACACAAAAAATCTGGTGTGACAGGCACAATACACTATTTTCTCTTAACCTTCCGGTGCTGTGCGAACAGTCACACCAGATTTTTTTATAATTGTCAACTCATTCACACTTAATTTTAATATATTGTAATTAAAATTAATCTAAATTAAAAAAAAAAATAGAACAAATCTGAATTTGTGCAATAAAAATGGAATTTCATGCAAAAAAAAAACCAAAACGTGTATTTTCGTGCAATATAGGATTTGATCGATAGATTCTAAAATATGTAATTCGAATATCTATTAGCAAAAAAAGTGCAATAACATGTAAATCGCTCTCGGGTTATAAGCTATTATTCTGCCGACCTTCTAGGTTAAAATGTACATGCAGTACTTAGTTAGTCCAATGATATTTGAAATTTTTAAATTAAGATATTGTCAATATATTTAAATTAAATTCATCAAGTTTCCAGCAGACAATATTTTAATATACGGGTAAATCAAAGTAAAAAATGACCTAGTTGTTTTTGCAAGCAAGTGGGAATAAAAGCACGCCCACAAGAGAAATAATTACAAATCAAATGTGATAAATTCTCAAAAATGGATATTTTCATTATTCGGAAAAAAAGATAATTTAAAAGTAATTATTCGTTGACGATTGTGGGCGTTATGGGAATCGACATATGAATTTTTTTTTTTTTTTTTGCTCATTTCAAATCGGTGGGAAAACTTCGCTTTTTTGCTCTTTACAGTTTGTTGATCTTTATCACTTCATTATTCAGAAAACAGAATTGTCATAGAGATATAAATGACATTGTCATTAGTAAAATTAAGATATGGAAACATTGAGATGGAAATAAGAGAATTATTAAGAAACATTACAAATTTTGCAGTATAATATTAATTAGTGGAAATCTACAGAGGGAACGTAATTAACGAGAGAATTGAAATGATATCGCCTGCTGAGAATCATTGTGGCGAAAGTTCGAAAATTCAATTTTTACTTTCTCAAGGAATTGAGCTATTACGCTGAAATTTTATATTTGAGTTAGACACCTTCCCGGAGCGAAAAATAAGCTTTTAAACAAAATCGGCCAAAGAGTACTAGTACTTTACTGATGTACTTTTTCAGTTTTTGTTTCGATTTTCTCAAAATTCGCTCCAACGATTTTGTTTAAAATTCAAAAATCAATTATTTTTCAGATGCTCTTTAAAATGTATATTCTCATTTTGCCATTGAAATCTTGTGAAGACCATTTCACTCGTGTTCAGTGAGGAACATGGCATATTTTCTCTCAAAACTGTTTAAATAAGTAACCTATTATAAATAGAAATTCACATTCCCGGAACTGCTAGTTCAACAGTCAACCCTTGAGCTCACTGAAGCGATTAATTAGAAGCCATCAACAAAACGTATTCGGGCTGACAATCACGCAGCTAGTTGATGTATAAATACAAATTAAGGGGTCATTCAAGGATTAAGTTAGAAAATTTTCAAATGTTTTAGATCACTCACTCCCTTTCGCTAACAATAAGAAATAAATAGCAATCCCTTCACGCATAGGCGTAGCCAGAAATTTTTGATGGGGGGGTTTAGGATTATTTCTCCTCCCCCCCCCCCGACTAATGGGGCAGTAATGAAATGTATGACTGGCCACTTACCCCACCTTCGCTTCGCCCCCCCCTGGACCCTCCTCGAGGTGGCTCGGGCCCGCCCTTTCTTAATTAAGTGCCGCAATTTTTCAATCAACTCGTATCAGGCAATAAATAATGCAAATCTCTTAATTTTTTATGTATATGGGCGTAAAGTACCGGGGTGTCCCTCTATCTGTTTCTGTTGACCAGACTCCTTTCTCACACCTCTTTAAGAAAAAAAATAAAAAATTTATTTATATAATAATTTTTATTATTTTTCATTTGCGAGATTTAATCAATTTTAAGCGGCTTTAATTTTTTATAAACCTAGACAAAAATCAATTCTTTTCAATTAGACCAGGCGCTGGAGGTAGTTGAGTATGCAAAATTTGAGGACCGAATTCTGACAATGGATTTGGGCTAAGAATAGCTCCCAGAATAAGGATCCGGATCTTGCCGGGCCAATTTTTGGTCCAATTTTTTTTTTACCCCCACCCCATAGGAAATCAATGGAGTGCATGCTAAGATGATGTGAAGATTTGCAATTTTGGTCAAATTCGAGTACTTAAAACCTCAAACAATGAAAAAACTGTCTTGTCAGCAACTGAGGGGATCCTCTAGAGTCCCCTGAGAAGTACTATCTTGCCACCAGTTGTGGTGGTCCCCTCTAACCCCTTCATCTCTTTTCTCTCTCTTTGTTATAAATTTAAATATACGGCTTTAACACCATGCCAAATTGTGGGGACCGGCAATTATGTTCATAATCCACTACCTGGTATCCCAATCAATGAGAAATACTATCTTGCCGCCAACTGCGGTGGTCCCCTCTAACCCCTTCACCTCTTTTATCTCTCTCTTTGTTATAAATTTAAATATACGGCTTTAACATCATGCCAAATTGTGGGGACCGGCAATTATGTTCATAATCCACTAGCTGGTATCCCAATCAATGAAAAATACTATCTTGCCGCCAGCTGCGGTGGTCCTCTCTAACCCCTTTACCTCTTTTCTCTCTCTTTGTTATAAATTTAAATATACGACCTTAACATCATGCCAAATTGTGGGGACCGGCAATTATGCTCATAATCCACTAGCTGGTGCTCCAATCAATGAAAAATACTATCTTGCCACCAGTTGTGGTGGTCCCCTCTAACCTCTTCACCTCTTTTATCTCCCTTTATTATAAATACACCAGGTAGTGGATTATGAACATAATTGCTGGTCCCCACAATTTGGCATGATGTTAAAGCCGTATATTTAAATTTATAACAGAGAGAGAGAAAAGAGGTGAAGGGGTTAAAGGGGACCACCGCAGTTGGCGGCAAAATAGTATTTTTCATTGATTGGGATACCAGGTAGTGGATTATGAACATAATTGCCGGTCCCTACAATTTGGCATGGTGTTAAAGCCGTACATTTAAATTTATAACAAAGAGAGAGAAAAAGAGGTGAAGGGGTTAAAGGGGACCACCTCAGTTGGCGACAAGATAGTATTTTTCATTGATTGGGATACCAGCTAGTGGATTATGTGCATAATTGCCGGTCCCCACAATTTGGCATGATGTTAAGGCCGTATATTTAAATTTATAACAAAGAGAGAGATAAAAGAGGTGAAGGGGTTAGAGGGGACCACCGCAGTTGGCGGCAAGATAGTATTTTTCATTGATTGGGATACCAGGTAGTGGATTATGAACATAATTGCCGGTCCCCACAATTTGGCATGGTGTTAAAGCCGTATATTTAAATTTATAACAAAGAGAGAGAAAAGAGATGAAGGGGTTAGAGGGGACCACCACAACTGGTGGCAAGATAGTACTTCTCAGGGGACTCTAGAGGATCCCCTCAGTTGCTGACAAGACAGTTTTTTCATTGTTTGAGGTTTTAAGTACTCGAATTTGACCATAATTGCAAATCTTCACATCATCTTAGCATGCACTCCATTGATTTCCTATGGGGTGGGGGTAAAAAAAAATTGGACCAAAAATTGGCCCGGCAAGATCCGGATCCTTATTTTGGGAGCTATTCTTAGCCCAAATCCATTGTCAGAATTCGGTCCTCAAATTTTGCATACTCAACTACCTCCAGCGCCCGCTCTAAATGGGAAAATTCTGAATTTTCTCGAATTTTTTGCGTTTTATTTAATTTTTTTTTTAAGCTAGAGAAAATTATTATATTTTACTTTTCTCTTACCCTATATATGAAATATATAGAGAAAAAAGTATTTTGTATTATAGAGCTTAAATATCTACACTGTTAAAAATTTTCGAGCCAGATTCATACACATGTATAGGAAGTCTGTTACACAAACTGTTTATGAATATTCATTTTGGGTATATGAGAAAGGTCATATACCAAAAATGAATTTTCACAAACCCAGATATGAAATTTTTCATATTCGGGTATATGAAAAAATTCATTTTCGGGTATGTGAATAAATTCATTTTTGGTATATGAAATTTAAATTACGGGTATATGAATAAATTCATTTTTGGTATATGAAATTTAAATTACGGGTTTATGAGAAATAATATACTTTTTTGTGAAAAATGAAAGTAGGAGAACTTTTAATTATAGACCACATATTTGTATTAAATATTTATTAAAAATATATAAATACTGTACAAATATATATATTTTTAATAAATATTTAATACAAATATGTGGTCTATAATTAAAAATTCTCCTAATAATAATATTTCAAACCACAAAAGCTTTAATAAACAAAAATTAAAGTCCTTACGAGTTTATACTTTTGAGGGGAAGTGAGTGGTCTAGATGAAATAATAGTTTTTTTTTATTTATTTTATTTTTTCTTTATTAAAAAAAATTATATTATATTAAAATATACAATTTTACTAAATAATAAAACAAATTAAAGTATTAAAATAATAAATTTGTATCAAAAAATAAATTTTTATACATTTCCAAGTAAATTAAACACAAATACAAATCATTTTAATAATTTAATACAAAAAATATGTCGATTTTCATCTTCTTTGAGAAGTAATAAAGAGTTACATTTCATTTGCAGTATGATTGGAGTTTATTCCCTGGTTGGAGACTAACCTCACCTGAAAAATGACAAACAATAATTAATTTGAAATTGAGAAAAAAAAATTTCAATGAAAAAATTCAAATTCAATACTTACGATTTTGTTAGTAAAATGTTCTTATTTCAATATATTGATTAAATATTTATATTTCATTTTAAATAATAATACACGTTCAATTATCAATGCGTTAAATCAAGCGTTAAATCAGCTACTTCAAAAACAGAATTTGGTGCCAACCTCAACCAATTTCTTGTATATTTTAAAATTAATTATTTTGGTGAAATTGTTAATTTTAATTTTAATTTCTATAGCTATTTAGTTGAATTACTTTATAAAAATTATTTAATTAGTATGACTTCATAAATATTTAAATAGTTTAGAGCGCGAATTTCAAACCAGAATTTAATCAATATAGATTTTGGAAATGAATTTTAAAAGAATAATTTCAAGTTTCCTTAAAATAATTATAAAATAATATTAATAAAAATTCCTTGAGGTAGTCGAGTTATTTGAGAACGTTTAGACCAGTGATTCTCAACTTGTCGCGGTACACTTTTAACGATTTCAAAATTTGGCGGCACACAAAGAAAAAGATAAGTTTAAAAGTTGGTAATTTGTTCATAAACTTTTATATTAATTTTAATTCACATTCTGGGTGTATTAAAATTAAACTACAAAAAGCATGTGAAAAAGAAGGAGAAATTCATATTTTTTTTAAAGCGATACTTATTCATATACTTGTATATTAATTTTAACTCATGTCCTAGGTCTATTAAAATTAAACCACCAAAGTTTATGAGATATGAATGAAAATTCATATTTTTTTTTACAGTGTAGTCATGGCTTGGGTCCAATGGGGGGGGGGGGGGGGGGGTTGAACCCCCAAAGCCCCCCCCCCCCCCCGTGGCTACGCCTATGCCTTCACGTAAGCATTTCATTTGTTCGTTCGAACTTTTTTAGTGAAAAGTAAACTTTTTCCCTATTGAAATGTGCTATAGCAACATATTATAGAAAGGGAATTTAGCAGAAAATTCTGAATCGAAATTTCGCTAAAAATTTAGACGTTGAAATAAGTTACCTATTATATATCACTTTTACAATAATAGGCCTATTACTACAGATATATTATATGGAGAGATTATAAAACAAGATGGAAATTAATTACTAGTCTATTATTATATTCGAGGAAGTGATTAGACGCAAGAATAAAGCAGTTAATTTTATAATTCTGAGTTGAAGACAAACAACTCGAGTTCAAATCCACCAATCATCCAATTCTATTTGAGATGCCTTAGGAAGGAAACGGGAACCCTTCCCAGTATCATACTCTTGAAAGTTACTCTTCAGAATAGCCACAACGTTTCAGGTGTGACATCGAGAGATTATTATATTCAATGGCAAGTTATTAAGTGTAAAATAAAATTTCATTAAGCAAGCTTGGTCTATTTAATGTATTTCTTAAAAGAAAAAAAACGCATAAAATAAAATATGAAGGTGGATATAAAGTGAATATATTATCTAATAACGTTTAAAAAAATCCTTATCATGAATTTCGATTTATCTTGCCATCTCCTAAAAGATTATATGAAAAATTAAAGTCCTTACTTAAATGGGAAAAACAAAGAAATTTATTTTTTAAAATGAAAATCAATAAAAAAGTAGATATAAAAAATGGCGAAATGGATGAATGAATCCCATCTGTGTGTGTGGGGGGGGGGGGGGGGACTTCGGGGATCTCTCCCGCTGGCGAGGTCTTAGGGGATCTCAAATTTTGAAGGGCTTAGTTGGAGTTGTGAAGGAAAATCTTAGGGAATAAATATATGAAAAGAAAGATGATAAAATCCCAAATGATGACAGTGGAGAGATGACCGAAAAATGACCAGAAGGAAAAAAATCTGGTGTGACTGGCGCACAGCACACAACTTTCTCTTACCTTCGGTAATCGAAAGTTGTGTTCTGTGCTTGTCACACCAGATTTTTGTGTCGACATGTATTTAGTTTTCGACCATAGGGTACGATTGGATTCAAGATGTAAAATTTATAAGTATGGGAAAATATTTATATTTTGATACCATGGCAACCATTTCTCCTATCTTTTCTATGGAGTACAAGAGTAAAGTTGTCTTCAGAAGATTTCAATCACAAAATGAGAATAGACATTTTATAGAGAATCTAAAAAATAATTGATTTTTGAATTTTAAAAAAAAATCGTTGGAGCAAATTTTGAGAAAATCAAAAAAAACTGAAAAAGTGAATCAGTCAAAGTACTAGTACTCTTTGGTCGATTTTGTTCAAAAGCTTCGTGTCACGTCCCATGGGGGTGCCTAACTTAAATATAAAATTTCAACTTCCTAGCTCTTTTTGTTCTTGAGATATTTTGTTCACAGACACACAGACAGACAGACCATGTCGCGAAAACCACTTTTTTGGATTCAGGGGACCTCAAAACGCGAAGATCCATCAAAATCTCGACATCGAATTTTTGACATGAATCCAATACTTTCTCTCTATATATATATTACATATATACATAGGTAAGAGAAAGTAAAAGTCATGAAAAATAAATTTAACCCCTATCAGCAGTGGCGGGCGGATTAAGATATAAGGTCCTAGCCGCAAAAAAAAATTAACAAAAATGTCATTTGAAATTAATTAATAAGTATTTGAAATACGTAATTTTACTAATGTCTTTTTAAATTTATATTTTTAAATTTCTTTTGAATTTATGTCAATACAAAAAATGTATGTCGACACAAAAAATCTCGTGAGACAAGCAAAGTACACAACTCTCCTTTTACCGAAGGAAAGAGAAAGTTGTGTGCTGTGTGACAGTCACACCAGATTTTTTTTATTTATTTAATTATATACTCTGTCATATTTCCGTTATCGAGATATGCTCTCTATTTCTTTTACTTTTTCATATCATTAAATGTTAAAATTGACAGCGATTTTTTGACAAAAACAGACATTTTGTCCACTATTTGGCTAAAAAAATAGACTTTAAAGGCGATTTTTTTCCGAAAATAAGAAACTTTTTCCGCTCTCTAATTATAAGGTCATTTTTTAATATAAATATTTATCAAAATTAATATGATAATCAATTTTGGGCCATATATTCGACGGGGCCATAGTGCGCCTTGCATTAGATCCGCCCCTGCCAATCAGCCTAAAATAAGTAACATCGCCAATTTGCGAGATATCTTTTTTTTTTACTTTTTTGAATTGGCATTAGCAAACACAACTCTTTTATTATGGAAATTTATGGAAAAAAGAGTTTTAAGAGGATTTATCATGAAAACCTCTCTGATTATATAATATTTTTCTTTGACAGTGTTTATTAAGCTTTAGCATTCAAATAATTAAAAATCTCTTGAGGGCACAAACATTTGATAAACAAGAAGTGGAATAATATATGGGCAAAAAAAAAATAAAAATAAAAAAACCTAAATAAATAATATTTTATCAGCGGAAATATAATAATAAAATGGAAATGAAATAATAGAATGAGAAAAAAAAAGTTTCTAGCTTATCAGTGCAAAAATTTTTTAACAATCAGAATATAAACGAGTTAGTCATTTATTTATATTTCGAAAATGAGATCGTGATCAAATCTGCATAGAGATAAATCAATAGGAGATTGTTTTATTAGGATGTAACGAACTTATTTTGCTTACTAGCCGGAAATATACCGCCTGCGGCGGACCATCGCCTTTTCTTAAATATGATTTTTTTTTTTAACCCTCACATTTTTTTCACACTCACACACATATTCACAGTCTTTTTCGGCAACTCAGATCAGACTTTGACGATATCCGTTATTGATTAATATACATATTTGGTCCAGGCATTCTTATTTAGATCCAAATGGCTTAAATAAAATCATCGGATTGCCTGGGGGCCGAACCCGCGACTTTTGGTATACGAGGTTAGCAGGCTAACCCCTACACCAAGCCCGTGGGCAAGAATATTATTATTACTACGTATCCAGTGCCTGCTTGAGGATTTGTTTACATTCATAGAATACATAAATGCAAAGAATATGTATTTTTTCTATACATTTCCTATGGGAGAAATCGTAACTTTAGGAATTAATAACTCAAAAAAAGTTATAGGAATTTCGAGACCCGAGTATTTTTTCTGGACTCTCCATAACGTCCTCAATAAGACTGCAAAATTTCGTTTCAAAATTCTAACAGGAAGTTGGTCAAACAGAGCGTGACAGACGGACAGATGGACATATGCTATTATTATATATTAAGGTTCCCCTTATTTTTCGATTTTTATTTTTTTTTTAGTTTAGGTTCATTTTCGGCATAAGCTTTTTCTTGCACAAGCATACTTGTTCTGTGTGGTGACGAAGGGAATTTGTGCATGTTGGTACAAAAAGATTGCACTATATAAATTTTATGTAATTGCTTATGTGACAAAAAATTATTTCAATTGAATTGGCAACAAAACAATCGAAATAAATAGGGTCGGGGTCTAAATGGCCCCAGATGCCGAAAAACTCCTTTAAACAAATTAAAAAATCATAATTTTGGAGTCTTCAAATTTTTTTTTATAAATTTATTATCTTTAAAATTAAAGATGCTACGAAGAATAAAGCGACAAAAAAGCAAGCATAAACCCTAACTGGCACACATGCTTTCTAATGGCGCCAGTACATATAAATTTAACTTTATGTATGCATAAAGTTATCTATTAAAACATAAGCTGTCTTTCTGGTTTTAGCAGTAATTTTTTTTACGGAATATTTTTTATTAATACAAATAATTAAAAAAAAAACAATAAATGTTAAGTAATTTAAATTTTTTTGTTAATGATTAATGGTTCTTTAATGAAAAAAATATAGTAATTGCGTTTATAAAAATTTACTAAAATATTCTATAGGCTATATTTATAATTACAGATACTATTGTATCATATATTTGTCAATAACAAATGTTCAAATAAAAAAAAAATCTCATAAATAGTAATTAATATTCAAACAAGCTCTCGTTTTTTGTGTGTCATTTATTATTTTAAAATAAATTAATTCTTTTGTTTTGTGATGAATGTGAATTTTAATTCAAAGAGACAAAATAATCCGAGCAAATTGAAGGTAATAATAATATTTAATAGCCTAATTTTTTTTTTTTTTTTTTTACTCTAACAATTGTAAGAGCTGATTGCCTCTTTTAGTCAACTAGCAAACTTATCCGACCGATAGTA
>JAKCPI010021860.1:0-11952 GCA_023213315.1 Euborellia annulipes | reverse complement strand
ACAATAATATATTGGAAGTTTTTTCTTTATTGCAGGTGTACAGCAAAAAGAATAAACTTTCGTCAGGTCTGTAAACAAATTATATTGATACATATCAACAGGTTTGTCCTAGAGGATTTAACTAGGAACCGACCGAATATTCGGTTTCGGTTACGGTTTCGGCCAGTTTCGGCCAAAAATCATGGTTTCGGCCGTAGTTTCGGTTTCGGCCAAAAAGTGGCCGAAACCAGAGTCTGAAAAAATGGGATGAGACTCGCATGCAAAAAAAAAAAAAAAAAAAAAAAGGTCAAATAATTTGCACTTGAGGGAGAAAAAAATTTTAGTCTCCCTAAAAAAAAGGTAAAATGATTTTCACGGGAAGGAAAAAAAAATTCAAAAAAAAAAAAAGGTAAAATGAAAAAAAAATTTTATAGGAAATACAAGTTTCGGTTTCGGTTACGGTTTCGGCCGAAACTAAGGTTGAGGCCGAATATTCGGTTTCGGCTGAAAATCTTGTTTCGGTCGGACCCTAGATTTAACTTTAACACAGAAAATTTTTTTAAAAATTACATAAATAAAAAATTCATTTTTTATTCTATTTTAGGCTATTTTTAACAAAGAGTTTGAGAAAGAAAACGCTATATTGTCAGCAAATTTTTTATTAGTTAGCAAGGCAATAATTCCAAATATTTCGGAAAAAAAATTGCTGAAAATATAGCGTTTTCTTTCTCAAATAAACCAACTTCAGCAACACCACTTAAAGAGCATTTAACAAAGAGTACCTAAAATTTTCTCTCTCCTTATTTCTGCTAGAAAATTTTAGGTAGCTCTGTTAAAAATAAAATACAACAAATGAATTTTTTATTTATGCTATTTTTTATTAGAAAGATATGTTGTTTTTTTATAAAAAATTTTTTCTATGTTATGAAAAAAATGTTAAATCCTCTAGGACAGCTATTCTCAACCTCTGGTCCAGGGAGAAATTTTACTGGTCCGCGACAATTTTATTTGTGAGTTTGAGATTTTTGTTAAAGGTTTATATACTTATATATATTATAGTACCATATCTTTACATATTTAAATATATGATAATAAAAATGTTACGATTAACTTATATAGTAGTTCTTTAATAACTAGTAAAATTTTGTTGTTAAAAAAATATCACTGGTCCACGAATTTTTTTACAAATTTTACTGGTCAGCGAATTTTTTTTTACAAATTTTACTGGTCCGCGGGCCAATAAAGGTTGAGAAACACTGCTCTAGGACAGATCTGTTGATATGTAGGCCTATAATTTGTTCACAGACCTGACGATGGCCGAAACCAGGAACATAGCGCTGAGTGGTCGTCAAAAAATAAATTTATCTTTATTCTTTATGCCGTACACTTGCAATAAAGAAAAAAACTTCCAATATATTATTGTGATTTTTCACTACAAAGAGACGCCGCTAGCCAAGGCCTGCCGAAGGCGGGTGGCGAGGCTAGTTATCAATCATTCTTTTAATTTATAATTCATTTGTTCTCTTCGAATAAAAAATTAAAGAATAATCCATGGAAATAGATTTATGTTGCCATTTGTTTTAGCCCACTGAACAAACATTTTGGTTATTATTGTGATTAATTTTATTTTATTTTTATTTAAAACAAAAAAAAATATATAAAAGATCAAAAGATCATTTCCTAAAAAAATAGGTTGCTTGGGATGGGGTGTGTAATTTCCTCTCTTGACAGTGTTGAGGTCATTTCTCAATGGAAAGAAGAAATAAGCCAATGAAGAGAAGAGAGAGAAAAAAGTTCATCCTTATCGTCGATACTTAAAGGAGAAACGTCACAAACGTAAAAATAAAAGGATATTTTAGAATAAAAGCTTTCTAAATGCATAGGCAGGATATTATCTTTTTTTTTAAAGTAAATAAATGATATTCTTCTGGAATATTTGCGCACCTGTTAAGAGCAATTCTAAAATAAATCTTTTATGCAAAGTGTGGCATAATCTTAAACCTTACAAAACTTTTTCTAACTTCATTTTATCTGATATGTTTTCAAGTCGAAAAAAAAAAATAGGAAATGGTATGAACTTGAGTTTAAAATTTATCTCTTCCTTTAGTTATATTATTAAATCATCTTTTTTTGTCTTTCAGAAAATGTGACTCTTTTTATGATCCTGTAAAATATTTGGATAGGTAAATTATAAAATAGAACCCACATCTCGATCAAATTCTATAATTAAAAATCATTAATGTAAATTTGAATCTTGAATAATGATTAATTATTTGTGAAGTATCTATATTAAAATATAAATTAAAATCACGTTCTTCATTATTTTAATTTAAATATTCATTGAGTTTTTTTTTTTATATATAGGCGTATATAAATTTATATAATTATAATGAATAGAGAGAAATGAGAAGCTTTTTTTTTCATTGACAAATGGGGTAATATTCACTTTGTATTTTCAGGCAAATTAATGGAATATATATAAAAAAAAAAAAGGAAAAAGAGGAAATGATGAGGGTAATGAATGGCATCGGAGAGAGCTCGCATAATAACTAAATGCATCTCTATTTTAAAAAATATTAATTAGATCATACATCGTAAGAATGAAAGGAAAGAATGATGCTGGGCAATCTTCAGTGTGTATAATTCGCTAATGTCCCTGTGTCTGTGACAGGTCTGTCTGTCTGTATGTGTGTGTTAAAGTTTAAGCATGAAGGAAGGAATTGAGCTACGAGGTTGAAATTTTATATTTAAGTTAGGCACCTCCCTCCATCCTGCCGAAGTCTCCTCTTAGGGTAGGTAGGGGGATAGCCCCACCGTGGTATCACAAAGGGCCTAATTGGCCTAAGTGTGTTCCCTCTCTGGGAACGGCCACTTCAACCTAACCTAACCTAGGCACCTCCCTGGAGCATGAAAATATGCTTTTAAACAAAATCAGCCAAAAAAGTACTAGTACTTTACTGATGTATTTTTTCACTTTTTTTCGATTTTTTTTTTGCTACAACGATTTTGATTAAAATTCAAAAATCAATTATTTTTTAGACTCTCTTTAAATTGTATATTCTCATTTTGCCCTTGAAATCTTTTGAAGACTTGTACTTCATAGAAAAGCAGAAATGGTTGCCATGGTAACAAAAGATAAATATTTTTCTGTTTATAAATTTTACATCTTGAATTCAAATGTACCCTACCAAACGTCGCGGGTTCGGACCCCAGGCAGCCCGAAGATTATATTTGAGCCATTTGGATACCAAATGGCTTAAATAAGAATGCCTGGACCCCAAATAAATATATATTATTAAATAACGGTTATCGTAAAAGTCTTAAATGGCCTAAGTTGCCGAAAAGACTATGAGAATGTGAGAGTGAATGAGAAAAAAGTGTGTTTAAAAAAAAAAAACAAAAAAAATGTACCCTATTGTTGGAAACTAAATATATCTCACACAAAAAATCTGGTGTGACAGGCACAATACACTATTTTCTCTTAACCTTCCGGTGCTGTGCGAACAGTCACACCAGATTTTTTTATAATTGTCAACTCATTCACACTTTATTTTAATATATTGTAATTAAAATTAATCTAAATTAAAAAAAAAAATAGAACAAATCTGAATTTGTGCAATAAAAATGGAAAAAAAACCAAAACGTGTATTTTCGTGCAATATAGGATTTGATCGATAGATTCTAAAATATGTAATTCGTATATCTATTAGCAAAAAAAAGTGCAATAACATGAAAATCGCTCTCGGGTTATAAGCTATTATTCTGCCGACCTTCTAGGTTAAAATGTACATGCAGTACTTAGTTAGTCCAATGATATTTGAAATTTTTAAATTAAGATATTGTCAATATATTTAAATTAAATTCATCAAGTTTCCAGCAGACAATATTTTAATATACGGGTAAATCAAAGTAAAAAATGACCTAGTTGTTTTTGCAAGCAAGTGGGAATAAAAGCACGCCCACAAGAGAAATAATTACAAATCAAATGTGATAAATTCTCAAAAATGGATATTTTCATTATTCGGAAAAAAAGATAATTTAAAAGTAATTATTCGTTGACGATTGTGGGCGTTATGGGAATCGACATATGAATTTTTTTTTTTTTGCTCATTTCAAATCGGTGGGAAAACTTCGCTTTTTTGCTCTTTACAGTTGGTTGATCTTTATCACTTCATTATTCAGAAAACAGAATTGTCATAGAGATATAAATGACATTGTCATTAGTAAAATTAAGATATGGAAACATTGAGATGGAAATAAGAGAATTATTAAGAAACATTACAAATTTTGCAGTATAATATTAATTAGTGGAAATCTACAGAGGGAACGTAATTAACGAGAGAATTGAAATGATATCGCCTGCCGAGAATCATTGTGGCGAAAGTTCGAAAATTCAATTTTACTTTCTCTTACCTCTATATATATGTTAATATATAGAAAGAGAAAGTATTGGATTCATGTCAAAAATTCGATGTCGAAATTTTGATGGATATACACGTTTTGAGGTCCCCTGAATCCAAAAAAGTGGTTTTCGCGACATGGTCTTTCTCTCTGTCTGTGTTCAATTTTAAGCACGAAGGAATTGAGCTATTACGCTGAAATTTTATATTTGAGTTAGACACCTTCCCGGAGCGAAAAATAAGCTTTTAAACAAAATCGGCCAAAGAGTACTAGTACTTTACTGATGTACTTTTTCAGTTTTTGTTTCGATTTTCTCAAAATTCGCTCCAACGATTTTGTTTAAAATTCAAAAATCAATTATTTTTCAGATGCTCTTTAAAATGTATATTCTCATTTTGCCATTGAAATCTTGTGAAGACCATTTCACTCGTGTTCAGTGAGGAACATGGCATATTTTCTCTCAAAACTGTTGAAATAAGTAACCTATTATAAATAGAAATTCACATTCCCGGAACTGCTAGTTCAAACAGTCAACCCTTGAGCTCACTGAAGCGATTAATTAGAAGCCATCAACAAAACGTATTCGGGCTGACAATCACGCAGCTAGTTGATGTATAAATACAAATTAAGGGGTCATTCAAGGATTAAGTTAGAAAATTTTCAAATGTTTTAGATCACTCACTCCCTTTCGCTAACAATAAGAAATAAATAGCAATCCCTTCACGTAAGCATTTCATTTGTTCGTTCGAACTTTTTTTAGTGAAAAGTAAACTTTTTCCCCCTATTGAAATGTGCTATAGCAACATATTATAGAAAGGGAATTTAGCAGAAAATTCTGAATCGAAATTTCGCTAAAAATTTAGACGTTGAAATAAGTTACCTATTATATATCACTTTTACAATAATAGGCCTATTACTACAGATATATTATATGGAGAGATTATAAAACAAGATGGAATTTAATTACTAGTCTATTATTATATTCGAGGAAGTGATTAGACGCAAGAATAAAGCAGTTAATTTTATAATTCTGAGTTGAAGACAAACAACTCGAGTTCAAATCCACCAATCATCCAATTCTATTTGAGATGCCTTAGGAAGGAAACGGGAACCCTTCCCAGTATCATTCTCTTGAAAGTTACTCTTCAGAATAGTCACAACGTTTCAGGTCTGACATCGAGAGATTATTATATTCAATGGCAAGTTATTAAGTGTAAAATAAAAAATTTCATTAAGCAAGCTTGGTCTATTTAATGCATTTCTTAAAAGAAAAAAAAACGCATAAAATAAAATATGAAGGTGGATATAAAGTGAATATATTATCTAATAACGTTTAAAAAAATCCTTATCATGAATTTCGATTTATCTTGCCATCTCTCCTAAAAGATTATATGAAAAATTAAAGTCCTTACTTAAATGGGAAAAACAAAGAAATTTATTTTTTAAAATGAAAATCAATAAAAAAGTAGATATAAAAAATGGCGAAATGGATGAATGAATCCCATCTGTGTGTGGGGGGGGGGGACTTCGGGGATCTCCCGCTGGCGAGGTCTTAGGGGATCTCAAATTTTGAAGGGCTTAGTTGGAGTTGTGAAGGAAAATCTTAGGGAATAAATATATGAAAAGAAAGATGATAAAATCCCAAATGATGACAGTGGAGAGATGACCGAAAAATGACCAGAAGGAAAAAAGTCATCAAAATAAATTTAACCCCTATCAGTAGTGGCGGGCGGATTAAGATATAAGGTCCTAGCCGCAAAAAAAAAATTAACAAAAATGTCATTGGAAATTAATTAATAAGTATTAGAAATACGTAATTTTACTAATGTCTTTTTAAATTTATATTTTTAAATTTCTTTTGAATTTATGTCAATACAAAAAATGTATGTCGACACAAAAAATCTGGTGAGACAAGCAAAGTACACAACTCTCCTTTTACCGAAGGAAAGAGAAAGTTGTGTGCTGTGTGACAGTCACACCAGATTTTTTTTATTTATTTAATTATATACTCTGTCATATTTCCGTTATCGAGATATGCTCTCTATTTCTTTTACTTTTTCATATCATTAAATGTTAAAATTGACAGCGATTTTTTGACAAAAACAGACATTTTGTCCACTATTTGGCTAAAAAAAATAGACTTTAAAGGCGATTTTTTTTCCGAAAATAAGAAACTTTTTCCGCTCTCTAATTATAAGGTCATTTTTTAATATAAATATTTATCAAAATTAATATGATAATCAATTTTGGGCCATATATTCGACGGGGCCATAGTGCGCCTTGCATTAGATCCGCCCCTGCCAATCAGCCTAAAATAAGTAACATCGCCAATTTGCGAGATATCTTTTTTTTTACTTTTTTGAATTGGCGTTAGCAAACACAACTCTTTTATTATGGAAATTTATGGAAAAAAGAGTTTTAAGAGGATTTATCATGAAAACCTCTCTGATTATATAATATTTTTCTTTGACAGTGTTTATTAAGCTTTAGCATTCAAATAATTAAAAATCTCTTGAGGGCACAAACATTTGATAAACAAGAAGTGGAATAATATATGGGCAAAAAAAAATAAAAATAAAAAAAACCTAAATAAATAATATTTTATCAGCGGAAATATAATAATAAAATGGAAATGAAATAATAGAATGAGAAAAAAAAAAGTTTCTAGCTTATCAGTGCAAAAATTTTTTAACAATCAGAATATAAACGAGTTAGTCATTTATTTATATTTCGAAAAATGAGATCGTGATCAAATCTGCATAGAGATAAATCAATAGGAGATTGTTTTATTAGGATGTAACGAACTTATTTTGCTTACTAGCCGGAAATATACCGCCTGCGGCGGACCATCGCCTTTTCTTAAATATGATTTTTTTTTTTTTTTAACCCTCACATTTTTTTTCTCTCACACTCACACACATACCTTCACAGTCTTTTCGGCAACTCAGATCAGACTTTGACGATATCCGTTATTGATTAATATACATATTTGGTCCAGGCATTCTTATTTAAGCCATTTGGTATCCAAATGGCTTAAATAAAATCATCGGATTGCCTGGGGTCCGAACCCGCGACTTTTGGTATACGAGGTTAGCAGGCTTACCCTACACCAAGCCCGTGGGCAAGAATATTATTATTACTACGTATTCCCCAGTGCCTGCTTGAGGATTTGTTTACATTCATAGAATACATAAATGCAAAGAATATGTATTTTCTCTATACATTTCCTATGGGAGAAATCGTAACTTTAGGAATTAATAACTCAAAAAGTTATAGGAATTTCGGGACCCGAGTATTTTTTCTGGACTCTCCATAACGTCCTCAATAAGACTGCAAAATTTCGTTTCAAAATTCTAACAGGAAGTTGGTCAAACAGAGCGTGACAGACGGACAGAGGACATACGCTATTATTATATATTAAGGTGCGCCTTATTTTTCGATTTTTATTTTTTTTTTTTAGTTTAGGTTCATTTTCGGCATAAGCTTTTTCTTGCACAAGCATGCTTGTTCTGTGTGGTGACGAAGGGAATTTGTGCTTGTTGGTACAAAAAGATTGCACTGTATAAATTTTATGTAATTGCTTATGTGACAAAAAATTATTTCAATTGAATTGGCAACAAAACAATCGAAATAAATAGGGTCGGGGTCTAAATGGCCCCAGATGCCGAAAAACTCCTTTTAAACAAATTAAAAAATAATAATTTTGGAGTCTTCAAATTTTTTTATAAATTTATTATCTTTAAAATTAAAGATGCTACGAAGAATAAGGTAACAAAAAAGCAAAGCATAAACCCTAACTGGCACACATGCTTTCTAATGGCGCCAGTACATATAAATTTAACTTTATGTATGCATTAAAGTTATCTATTAAAACATAAGCTGTCTTTCTGGTTTTAGCAGTAATTTTTTTTTACGGAATATTTTTTATTAATACAAATAATTAAAAAAAAACAATAAATGTTAAGTAATTTAAATTTTTTTTTAATGAATAATATTTTAATGGTTCTTTAATGAAAAAAATATAGTAATTGCGTTTATAAAAATTTACTAAAATATTCTATAGGCTATATTTATAATTACAGATACTATTGTATCATATATTTGTCAATAACAAATGTTCAAATAAAAAAAAATCTCATAAATAGTAATTAATATTCAAACAAGCTCTCGTTTTTTTGTGTGTCGTTTATTATTTTAAAATAAATTAATTCTTTTGTTTTGTGATGAATGTGAATTTTAATTCAAAGAGACAAAATAATCGAGCAAATTGAAGGTAATAATAATATTTAATAGCCTAATTTTTTTTTTTTTTTTACTCTAACAATTGTAAGAGCTGATCCCCCATTTTTAGAACTAGCAAACTTATCCGACCGATAGTAATTAATAGATATTAAGTAATGGTTAATTCCAGGAGGAGTGGCTGAATATATATTGAGTAGTGAGGGTATCCAGGCAGCCAGAAAAAACAATAAAGAAAATTAAATTTGTCTTTATTTATTACATATATTTTTGTCTACGTTTCGGCCGATATTCCGGCCTTCATCAGGACAAATGTTATTTGCTCGAGCTTATACAGGCCCTTGGCAACTCCTGACAACGTGTTTGAGTGAACATTTCGTCGGATGACTTCTGGTTCAATAGTGAACCAGAAGTCATGCCATCTGACGAATGTTCACTCACATTGTCAGGGTTGCCAAGGGCCTTATAAGCTCGAGGCAAATAACATTTGTCCTGAGAAGGCCGGAGTATCGGCCGAAATGACAAAAATCTGGTGTGACTGGCGCACAGCACACAACTTTCTCTTACCTTCGGTAATCGAAGTTGTGTACTGTGCTTGTCACACCAGATTTTGTGTCGACATGTATTTAGTTTCCGACAGTAGGGTACAATTGAATTCAAGATGTAAAATTTATAAGTGATGGGATAATATTTATATTTTGATACCATGGCAACCATTTCCCCTATCTTTTCTATGGAGTACAAGAGTAAAGTGGTCTTCAGAAGATTTCAATCACAAAATGAGAATATACATTTTATAGAGAATCTAAAAAAATAATTGATTTTTGAATTTAAAAAAAAATCGTTGGAGCAAATTTTGAGAAAATCGAAAAAAAACTGAAAAAGTGAATCAGTAAAGTACTAGTACTCTTTGGTCGATTTTGTTCAAAAGCTTCGTGTCACGTCCCATGGGGGTGCCTAACTTAAATATAAAATTTCAACTTCCTAGCTCTTTTCGTTCTTGAGATATTTTGTTCACAGACAGACACACACACAGACAGACACACAGACAGACAGACAGACCATGTCGCGAAAACCACTTTTTTGGATTCAGGGGACCTCAAAACGTGAAGATCCATCAAAATCTCGACATCGAATTTTTGACATGAATCGAATACTTTCTCTCTCTATATATATTACATATATACATAGGTAAGAGAAAGTAATATATGAAATAAATAAAGACAAATTTAATTGTCTTTATTGTTTTTCTGGCTGCCTGGATACCCTCACTACTCAATAGATATTAATAATAAGAATTATTTGAATACCAAATGGCTTAAATAAGAATGCCTGGACCCCAAATAGATATACCTATTTACAAATAACGGGGTATCGTAAAGTCTTAAATGGCCTAAGGTGCAGAAAAGACTGTGTGAATGTGAGTGGTGTAAAATTTATATGTGAAAATATTTATATTTTGTTACCATGGCAACAATTTCTCCTATATTTTCAATGGAGTACAAGATGGCTTAAATAAAAATGCCTGGACCCTAATATATATAAATTCATAAATAACGGTTATCGTAAATGTCTTATATGGCCTGAGCTGCCGAAAAGACAGTGTGAATGTGTGTGAGTGTGAGTGTGAATGAGAAAAAGTGTGAATGTTTTTTACAAAAAAAAAAAAAAAAAAATGGAGTACAAGAGTAAAGTGGTCTTCAGAAGATTTCAATGACAAAGTGAAAATATACATTTTAAAGAGAATCTAAAAAATAATTGATTTTTGAATTAAAAAAAAAATCGTTGGAGGGAATTTAGAGAAAATCGAAAAAACTGAAAAAGTGCATCAGTAAAGTACTAGTACTCTTTGGTCGATTTTGTTCAAAAGCTTCGTGTCACGTCCCATAAGGACTTAAATATAAAATTTCAACCTCCTAGCTCTTTTCATTCTTGAGATATTTTGTTAACAGACAGGACACACACACACACACACAGACCATGTCGTGAAAACCACTTTTTCGTATTCAGGGAACCTCAAAACGTGTATATTCATCAAAATCTAGACATCGAATTTTTGACATGAATCCAATTCTTTTCTCTCTAGGCCTATATATATTAACATATATATAGAGGTAAGAGAAAGTAAAAATATAAAAATTTCTAAAAAAAAAAAAAAAATATCCAAGTCTTGTTGTTCTAACTTAGACATTATACCGAACTTGGGGTCTAAGATAACTATGATCAGGACTCTTATTTAATCGTATGATTAGTTTAATTAGAAAAAACTAGAAAGCTATTATAGGAGAATTAAATTTAAGTACACAAGGTTTTTTTGTTTCAATGATATATTAATTTAATATTAACACACTAGAAAGCTATTATCAACTAGCTTATCCGAGGGTTAGCTAGTTAATTAATTTGAATTTTTTTACATCTAGTTAAGCTAATCATAAGACTAAATAAGAGTCCACAAAAATTTAAAATACTTTCCTTTCTAATTAACAAGAGAAATTCGATATTGGTGATTTATAAATAGAGATATTTTATTTTGAAAGTTTTGTAATTAAAATTTGCATTTTTTTTTTTTTTTTTTTTTTTACTTTTTGAAGGATCTCTTAATTATGCTTTTCCACTCTTTCTCTAAATGTAATTTCAAGTACGATCTTTCAATACATCCATGAAAAGTGATTTAATTGAATTCCTTTATAAATACGTTAATTGAGATTCGTCCGCTCTTTTTTGTTTTTTACTCTGTTTCGTGTATATAGAGAGTATAGTTATATATATCCCGAATAGAAACACATTCGCCTCACTTAGTTGGGAGTCGTAATCCAATAAACCGATAATTGTAAGCGCCAGGGGTCGATAAATACCCTTCTGATATTCCAGACATGTACAATAAAAAAAAAAAAAAAAATTCAAGTTTCCAGTGCAGAAAGGGAATATTATTACCCCAACCCTTTCAAGCAGAAAATGAAATGATTTCATAAAACTTATTCCCTCATAAAAAATCTGGTGTGACTGGCGCATAGCACACAACTTTCTCTTACCTTCGGTAATCGAAAGTTGTGTACTGTGCTTGTCACACCAGATTTTTTGTGTCGACATGTATTTAGTTCCCGGCAGTAGGGAATATTTGAATTCAGATATAAAATTTATGGGAAAATATTTATATTTTGTAACCATGGCAACCATTTCTCCTATCTTTTCTATGGAGTACAAAGAGTAAAGTGGTCTTCAAACAATTTTGAGAGCAAAACGAGAATATATATTTAAAAGAGCATCTAAAAATAATTGATTTTTGAACTTTAATCAAAATCGTTAGAGCGAATTTTGAGAAAATCGAAAAAA
>JAKCPI010021859.1:0-54172 GCA_023213315.1 Euborellia annulipes | reverse complement strand
CAATACTTTCTCTATTTTTGCCTCCACAACTTTATTTCAAGTGCGTTTATATTGTTTAACTAATTAAAATTACAAAATAAAGCTATTTTCGTTAGTTCTTAGTTAAACTATTGATCCGTGTTATTTAACTAATTAAAAGCAAGGAATAACATTCACTATTTAAAGACGAAGAAAAAAAATATAGTTTTTTATAATTATTTTTTTTATAGTAGCTACCAGTTTTTTTTTTTTGTTTTTTTGTTTATAAAACTAATTTTGGTCCCTTAAAGAACACGCAAGAAGGGAAGAGAAGGCTCACTTTGAAACTAAAGCCTTTTTGCTTATCTACAGGGCGCAGCAATAAACTCGCGCAGTCGGGGATAAAATCTACAACACACTAACTTGTGTTTATTTTAATATAAGCACTAAATCCAAAGTTAATTAACATATTGTATAATGTTTTAATCTTTAACCGAAACAATTGAATGTTTGTTGGTTTAGTTTCTCTCTCTTTCTCTTTGGTTCTATACCCATCCACCACCCACCAAACCCAAACCATCCTGAAATTTCTTTTGACTGTGCTTTGGCCCCGGCCGACCGCAAAATAGCAATTAACTTTATTGTCCATGAGAGTGGAAATGGAGGCGGCGGCTTTTTATATTGGCCTATTTCATTAAAAGGGTGTGTGTAAGGGTGTGGAATCCGAATTAAATCCAGTGCAAAGACAGCCCTTTTTGCTGATTAACGCCGACCGGTTGGTTTTGGCCGCCCGCCGTTTGATTCCCCATAGACCCTCTCTCGTTGTTTGTTTCTCTCCACCTCCTCCTCAACGGATCCACCTTCCGTTGCATCCTAGTAATTTTCACTTGAAATTGTTAATTAGAAGAAATTTTCAATTTCCTTCCACAACGTTTAACTGTTCTTTGATGGAGAGTTAAGTCTAAGTAAAAATCAATACTGTTGAATATTTCAGGGGCGTGAGAGAGAAGTGCATGCGCGCTTTCCCATTGTAAATATTATACAATTAAGAGTACTAAACTAGGGAATCTTTATTTAGAAATTTTAATCTAGATTTTTATTATCGGTATATAGGCCTATCTTAAAAAGTTTATAAATTCAGCTTGATTGCTCTACAAATAAAATTTAATAAAAACAAAGTCTTTCGTATAGATTAAAACAGTGGTTTCCAAAATTTATGGTACAACGCCTCCCCCCCCCCACCCCCCCCCCCCATTTTATAAAATAATTTTTTTTTTCTTAAGGGTGAACTTGAGCGAAGGAGTTACGCATGTTTTTCCCGATAAGATGGCGTAGTGTGTCATAAAATGTATGCCCAAAAAATCAAGTAATTCAAAAATTTGCCAACAGATGTCAGAATGGTAGCTAATAATATTTAATGCATTTAGTTGATTTTCATTGATCTTTTAACAATAAATACTTTATAAATGTTATTATATATTATGTATCTTTTATAAAAGCATAAAAAAATATAAATATAGGCCAGATATAGGCTAATACTAAATCGTCTGTTAGACTAGCCTGCCATCTATTGCAAGAATGCTGAACTAATTTGACAGTTGGTTTTTAAATAAATCATCTAAGCTTATTTTATTTAAATGTTCTTAATTAATATGCGAATAATAATAACAATAAATTCATTTTTAAATTAAAAAAAAAATTAAAGGTTATTGGGACAGATTGTTTTTTTGTATTTGCTTGATAACAAAAAAATTAATTACGATAATTTTTTAATAAGTCATTAAAAAAATTATAGCTCGATGTCCCAATAAACTCTTATTAATTTAATTCATTTAAAAAAAAACCGCATTGAAAAATTCCTTATAATAGTCTAGTTTTTTTTAAAGTACGTTTAGACGTCGCTCCTGAACCCCAAAACATCACACTTTTTTCTCATTCCACCCACACACATTCACAAGTCTTTTCGGCAACTCAGGCTATGTAAGACTTTTACGATATCCGTTATTAATTAATATACATATTGGGGGTCCAGGCATTCTTATTTAAGCCATTTGGTTCCAGCACGCTAACCCCTACAACAAGCCCCGAGGGCTATAAAATAATTCAAAAACAAATATTTGTAATGCTAAATAATAGGCTATAAATTTATATAAAAATATTTTTTCTTATTTATAAAACTAGAAATCATTTGGAAAGTTTCTTGCTGTGGCTAATATTCGCTCCTCCCCACTGTCCCCCCTCCCAGTTTGGAAAACCCTGAATTAGAATATCAATAGCCGGTGACCTGTGGCTTACTTGTTAGATAAGATATTAGCTTCTGTCTGAAGCCCCGAGTTCGCTTCCAGTCCCAAGTTAGAAAAATTTATTATATTTAAATTGATTTGTCTTCCAATTTGAAATAAATAGGGATAGGGTCTAAATGACCTTAGATGCCGAAAGACTTTAAAAACAAATCAAATGCCGTGGATGGAATTGCACACAAAGGAGTTACACAAAAGGAAAGAAATATATGAAAAGTCAGTAAATAATATTTGAACAGATTTTTACTTTTTGGTTTAGGATTCCAACTCCAAAGCTTAAATCCTCAAAGAAATGACATGAAGATATGAGGGAGTCTATAGGCCTATTCTATTTAACTAATTTTTTTTTAGTAATCAAATCATCTCATCAAATATTAAATTAATTTTTAGATGGCCTGACAAATTTCTATGAATAAATAATAAAAAATAAATCTCAGCTATTAAGCTTTAGACTAGAAAATTTAAGGGGTGCCTGAGGGAGCGTGAAAAAATGTCCTTTTCCCCTTTAATGAACAGGTCACGTGCCGACATCCTGAGTTTTCCATGCGAGCTTAGTCTAACCCTCCTATAATTAGTGCCCAATTGTAAACTAATTATTAATATAATGGGAGGCAATTGAGGCCATAATCCCAGCGCTTCGAATCCCCCTACCTGGAATACTTGCTTACTTAATTCTCAGATTTTTGATTATAATAAAATTTTATTTAAAAAAATAAATTAATTTTCTGATAATTTAAAAAAATTTTAAGCCGCTGTAGTTAACTTTCTGACGTATTTCGCCCTTTAGTTACGCACGAACACGATTCTATTTAGGAGACTCAACTTGTTTGAAGAAATATATTAAAAAGCTCTCTGACTAATTTTTCAAAGTTTATTTTGTAAATTAAATTTTCTATTCGTTGTTAAATTGAAAATGGAAATATTTTTCCTAATAATAATGATTCGATTATTCCACCTCTTTTTTAGAGAGAGGGAGAAAGATAAAAATCAGGTGAATGATTAATTCTTTCTCTCTCTCTCTCTCTCTTTGAGGAGTGATTAAATTCACCGCGCTAATATTTGACGCCCAAAAGGGTTTGTTGACATGCACACACTAACACACACACACACACTTATAATAATAAATCAATCAGAAGTTTAATAAAATAAAATTACATTCTTCTTGGATGGTCATTAAAGAGTTTATTTCAAATGACCGCTAATAAAGATTTGAATAAATAGATCCGAGAATTTGATTATAATATTTTATAAACAATTTACGATTTAGAAAATTAAATTTTTCCGGGATTATTTGGAAATTGTGTGACATGCATGTTTCCACCCCCACTTACTAATTAAGTGGCGTTTATTTAAATGACCTAAGATGTCGAAAAGACTAAATAAATATTTATTATTTGTAATACCCGAAATTACCCTAGGGATGAAAAAGGCGCTCGAAAAGTCGATTTTCGATTTTGGAATCGATTAAACATTTCTAAAAGTCGACTTTTCGACTTTCAAGCCGAATTTTCAAAAACTCTGTAACTCGTGCTTAAGAGATACTCAGTAAATAGCCTATTAAATATATTTATTTATTTATAATATAGGATTTATTAAGGATTTAAACATTTTATTAAGGGGGTTCAGGAGCGACGTATAAACGTAGTTTTAAAAAAACTAGACTATTATAAGGAATTTTTCAATGCGGTTTTTTTTTTTTTTTAATGAATTAAATTCATAAGAGATTATTGGGACATCGAGCTATAATTTTTTTAATGACTTATTAAAAAATTATCGAAATTAATTTTTTTGTTATCAAGCAAATACAAAAAAACAATCTGTCCCAATAATCTTTAACTTTTTTTAAATTTAAAAATGAATTTATTGTTATTATTAATCACATATTAATTAAGAAATTTTTAAAATTAAAAATCAACTGTCAAATTAGTTCAGCATTCGTGCAATAGATGGCAGGCTAGTCTAATAGCTGATCCCCTTTTGGCCTATATTTATATATTTTTATGCTTTTATAAAAGATACATAATATATAATAACATTTATAAAGTATTTATTGTTAAAAGATCAATGAAAAACAACCAAATGCATTAAATATTATTAGCTACCATTCTGAAATCTCTTGGCAAATTTTTGAATTACTTGATTTTTTGGTCATACTTTTTATGACACACAACGCCATCTTATCGGGAAAAACATGCATAACACCTTCGCTCCTATTCCGCCTTAAATACAACACCCACACAAATATTGTTTTCAATATTTTTATAAAATAACCCCCCCCCCCCCCCCCCCCCCCCCTCCCCCAATAAAAAAAAATATTTTTTTCCCCCCCCCCCCCTCCTAATATTCTATCTAGAAATTGCACGTGATATGGCACCGAACATTAAAATAAAATATGGAAGTTGAGTATCAAAATCAAACATTAAAATATTAAAATTGAGGAATTAAGAATAGTTGATTGGTGTGTTATGTGTGGGTTTAAAAAGAAAGATGAAAGTCATTCAATAAAAACGATACAAACTATATTACCATCGACTTGAAAGAGTTACAACTCGAATCTAAAAAGTCGATTATTTTCAGTAAAAGATCGATTCTTCACTAAAGTCAGAGTCGACTTTTCCATCTCTAAATTACCCTAATCTTTAACTAATATTAATATTATTATTTTAGTAATATATTAAAAGTAATCCAGGTGGATTTGAATCCTCAGTTCATTTACAGATAATACATACTATAAATAGGAAATATTACTTTAAGCCAGAACCGACGTTTTGATGAAGTAAATAGCCATTGTCAAGGATTGACCTGTACTAAATAAATCACGTCCATTAATTTCGATAATAAATCATACGCTCTCTCTGTTTGTCTGTACATACATATATTTAATATGTCAGGACAAAAACTATTTGCATTACAGCATGCATGTAGTGAACATATTTATGGCTAATTAAGTAAATTCGTTTAATATCGGTATTAAAATAGACAAATAATATTGCTCTATATTATTATAACATAATAATGAAAAAAGTAGTAAAAATAAAATGTTAAAGGTTATACGAGTAAAGTTGGATTTTTATTGTTTAAAAAAATGAACTTTTTTTTTCATGTCAAATACAAATAAAAAATATCTAACAAATTAATTAAAGAATGAATAAAAAAAAACGTATGAATTTTCTGATGTGGAGTATGAAGGCTGTTAAGTGGAAGAATTGCTCGGCTTACTCTGCTCGCTCGTGGTCAAAGATCTATTGATATATAAGACGAGAGTCAGTTATTTTTTTTTTTACTTTCTCTTATTAATTATTCATTTGAAATTCAATTCCAAATAGTAAAGAAGAAGTTTTTAAGTACTTTCAATTCAATCCCGAGTAAAAAGAATTAAAAAATGATCTAGGGATCCACACGCCCAGAGGAGGTCTGCATAGTGAACCTTGAGGGACACACAGGGATATAAACGTCCACCCAGGGACACACAGGGATACACACGCCCACACCAGGGACACAGGGCTACACGCCCGCACCAGGGAGACACACAGTAGATCGAAAGTGACCAGAAGAAAAATGTGTGTCCCTGGTGCGGGCGTGTATCCCTGTGTCCCTGGGACGTGTATATCCCTGTGTCCCTCAAGGTTCACTATGCAGACCTGCTGCGGGGGTGTCGATGCGATTCCTCTAGTCCAGGATCCCAGGCCCATTTTTACAAGTTATTACTATCAAGCTAATTTTCCGTGAGTAGCTTTATTTTGATGAGACGACCAATGTTTCCTCTTACAAGAATTCTTGATTGTGGTAGCTTACAGGAGTAGCAGGGATATAAAATATTTCAATTTGACGATACTCAAAAATTTATTATTATTTATGGGTTTTTTTCATTAAATCTTAAGAAAATTATTAACATCAATTGAAAAAAAATATTTGTCCTACAAAATATATGGTTTGATCAAAGAGTCCCTCACTTCGAACTTGTACATTTTGGAAAGGGTGGACTCTGATCCTACCATATATTTTGTAGGACAAATATTTTTTTTTTCATTAATGTTAATAATTTTCTTAAGAATTAATGAAAAAACCCATAAATAATAATAAATTTTTGAGAATCGTCAAATTGAAATATTATATCCCTGCTACTCCTGTTAGCTACCACAATCAAGAATTCTTGTAAGAGGAAAGAATGGTCGTCTCATCAAAATGAAGCTACTCACGGAAAATTAGCTTGATAGTAATCACTTGTATAAATGGGCCTGGTGTCGATTAAATGTTACAGATGGTAATAATGAGATTTTCTTTGTACAAGTAGCCTTGCATTCACACACATTCCATTTATTAAATATAAAAATTATTCTTTAAAAATCATAAATGAACATATGTTGCATTGTTAATGTGATTAGATTCAAATTATTGATGTCAAAAAATGACACTCCCACTGTAATATTTAATTGACACTAAACTGCTCCTAGGAAGAGCGTGATTGGCACTCAGCTGTTTTAAGTGGGCTGACTTACAAATATTTAAAATTTCCAAGTTTAATAAAATAATAGTCTACTAATATAAAAGTGTTGAAAATAATTAACAAACCGACTTTACACAAAATGCAAGTTTGATAGAGCAAGTAAGCAAGCAAGCAAGCAGAATAGGAATATTTATTTCCTTTTGTCGTGACGAATTGAAATTAGCCTAACTACCAACCAACCCCTAAAGGCCGGCCGGCCGGCCGGCGCAGCAACACGCGTTGTCGGTCAAGCGGTCGAATTTTTTTTTTTTTTTGTCGTTTTTAAAGCTCCCTTTAACACGGGGTGAGTTGTTCTCTAATTGGTTAGCACGTGCACACGTGTATTTGAGATAATCAAAATAAACAACATGTCATGGATGCGACATCATGACCCTGGAGAACGTAAATCGCAGCCGATGGTAGAACGTCTAAGGGAGAGGGACACGAGCGTTGATAACGCCCTATCATTGTCCTTTTAATAGCCCCCCCTCCCCTCTCTCCTAACACCTTTATTTGATATCTTTGATTTGTTTGTTTGTTATCATATAAATTGAATTCTAACTTGGTAGACTAGAATTAATCACACACTATGCAATGCACATCTCTACAGATTTTCATTTAATAGCCCTCCATTTTGCAACTGCTCGTCCACCTATGCAACACCTGAACACTTAAAACTTGCATGTACACTCTTTACAGTTGAAGAAACATCCTATATAATGAAATAGTGTCACATTTCTTATATCCTCATATTTACAGATATTAAAAACCCAGAAAACAGAAATAGTCCTTGCTGTTCATAATTTCATCAAAACATGCCACATTAAAATTTAATATACGTAGGCTACATCAATTAATTTTGTAATAAGTGTATTTTGGAACAAGGTGTATTTTTGAATTAGGCCTATAATCTTTTTAACTATGAATTTTTGAATTGGATCTTTTATATCTATGTGTATTTTATGGCTATGTGTAATTTGGATTATGTGTATTTTATAACTATGTGTATTTTCGATTATAGGTTTTTTATAACGATGTGTATTTTTGAATTATTTTTATTTTATGGCCATGTGTAATTATGATTATGTGTATTTTTGAATGATGCATTTTTATAACTATGTGTATTTTTGAAGGATGTTTTTTGCCCCCGGGTTTGGTGTACCTGGTAATAAATAATAAATAAATAATAATAATAATAAATAAATAAATTTATTACGACCCGCTTAGAGGCACCAGTCCTCGGTGGCTAGGTCCAACAAACACAAATACAAATTTAAATACAATAACAAATACAACAAAACAAAACAAAAGGAAAAAAAAAAATAAAATAAAATAAATAAATAAATAGAAATGCATGCCCATTAACAATCAACATGTTCATGCATTTCCATCGAAAGAAATAAAAAAAAAACAATTATCAAAAAATTCACGCAAGCCACTAGACCAGGAGTAAACGTCGCATTAGCCATCCCGACATTCGCCTTAAGCTGTTAAGGAAAACCTGGTAGTTTGGTAGTTGGTAGCGTGCCTACTTTCTATTCCAAACATCGCGGGTTTGGAACCCAGGCAGTCCGATGATTTTATTTAAGCCATTTGGATACCAGATGGCTTAAATAGAAATACCTGGACCCCCAATAGATTTATTAAAACATACGAGTATCGTAAAAAGATTTAAATGGCCTAAGTTGCCGAAAAGACTGTGTGTATGTGTGTGTGAATGAGAAAAAAGTGTGAATGTTTAAAAAGAAAAGTATGTTTTTATAACAATATGTACTTTGAATTATGGGTTTTTTATAGCTCTCTGTATTTTTGAATGATGCATTTTTATAACTATGTGTTTTGTAAACTATTTTTGGCCCTCGGGGCTTGGTGTAGAGGTTAGCGTGCTAACCTCGTATACCAAACGTCGCGGGTTCGGACCCCAGGCAATCCGATGATTTTATTTAAGACAATTGGATACCAAATGGCTTAAATAAGAATGCCTGGACCCCATATATGTATATTAAATCAATAACGGTTATCGTAAATGTCTTAAATGGCCTGAGTAGCCGAAAAGACAGTGTGAATGTGTGTGAGTGTGAGTGTGAGCGTGAATGAGAAAAAAGTATAAATGTTTAAAAAAAAAAAAAAAAACTATTTTTGTTTTTGAACTGTTTTAATTTGTTAATTATTTACAAAAAAAAAAAAATGCATGTGGAACATGTAAAACTTGGTAGACAACCTGTAGTGAAACATGATTTATTTTCTAAAAAAAAAAAATTGCAAACTTCATTATTATAAAATAATAAAAATTACTTTGGTGTGAGTGAGTACTTACTCTATAATTAAAGATTAAATTTCTCCTCTAATTTTTATATTAAAATTTTAATTAAAAAAAAAAAATAATAAAAAATTACGCCTATTTTTTAAGATCAACCTCATTTTTCTTCCTTAAATTTTCTTTCTCCTCTGTGTGTTTTTCTTCCTTTTTTTTTTGTATTTTTTATATATATAAAAAAATCTTTTTAAATTAATTAAATCAGATGTTCTTTTTTAAACATATTACATTTTTTTTTTTATTTGGTGAATGAATAAGATTCACATAAGAATCAGAGTTTATTGCCTAAAAACGCACTCTTTTAAATTATTTTAAATGTAAAGAGCCTTTGGGTTTGTAGAAAACGAGGAGTATTCATCGGACAATACAAAAGATTGCAGTTTATTTATCACGAATGTATTTATTAAAGCTTTTGTGGTTTGTATTAATATTAACGAAGTTTTTAGTTTTAGATCACATGTGTTATTAATTATTTATTGAAAACATAAATACTGTATAAAGTTTCGACTGCTTATTCTGCTGCCGTTATCAAGAACTGTGCACTTGCTCCGACTCAACTGAACTAACCTTTAACGTTTTATATGCAACGATATCAGCGCCATCTACAGTCATTCTCATAAAGTTAGACATAACATCAGCGCCATCTACAATCATTCCCATGAAGTTAGATGCAATCATCAAAGCAAGTGTTTACATAAAAAGCATGATGTTACAATAAGTTTTTTGATTTTTTATTTTTTAACAAAGATTGTAATACGCCTGTAGCAGTTTATTTGTTTGTTTAATAATTATGTTGACATTAACTAGTTAATACTGATTTTACCTAATAATATTCTCTATTTAAATAAATTTTTAATAAAGTACTTTCATAAAATCATCCTCGTTTTAGTTTAATAGATTGAATGTAGATTCTGCTATTAAAACAGGGCAAGTTAATTTTTTTTTTTTTTTTTCAAAAAAAGAAAAAAAAAACTTAAACACGGAGTCAATTTCAACTTTTAACTATAATAGCAAAAGCGAAACATCTTGAGCGAATTTAAAGTCGGTCTTAACATTAAAGATAAGTGCTCTAAAGAAGGACTCATTGAGAATAAGTGCAATGTGACTCACCCCTTGACCTCTTAAGAAACCTCTGACGGGGGTCCATAACTCACCTGGAACAAAAAAAAAAAGAGAAAAATTCGAATTAGCATTTAATAGGGAAAAAAAAGAAAAAGAGAGAGAGAGAAAGATTAAGGAGGAAAATAAATATTCTTCTAATGGATTTTTATTTATTTCTGGACATTACATTTTTATGTTCCCCTTGGGGGACTTTTTTTATTTTTTTGTTTATAAAATTTCACTTTATTTCTTAAATCAATAAATACACCTGGCCGAAAAGACAGCAAGATGAATTATGTTTCAAATTAATGTGCTTAAAATAAACTGGTATATTGGAAATTAAAATTAAATATACAAATAAATTAAACACTAGGTTACTTGTTTCAAAGATTTTAAAAATTAAAAATTAATACTTGCTACGTATTTCGGCAATGAGGCTACTTGTCATCATCAGAAGTGATTACACCTAGTGTTTAATTTGCATATTTAATTTACAAAATGTTTCAACAAGAACCTACGGTCGAAAGTGTAAATCGTATTATATTGGACTGGCATACACATGACAACAACCACCTCAAACCCAGCTGACTTTTTATCTCTATTTTTTTTTTTTCTACTTAATTTTTCAAGAGCATATTAATTTTTATTATTAATTCTTTTTTGAAATTTAATGTTACTGTAGAAGTAGCAAAAATTTGCCAGAATTAAAAAAAAGGATAAATTATTTTGCAGATATTTTATTTATTGTAATAACTTATTTAATAATAAAATTATTTGTATTGTAGTATACTTTGATAGACCTACATATACAAAGATGATGGTACGTATTTCATACAAGAGAAATTCAATAGAAGTAACGTAAATATGTTTCATTTCTCAAGAGACGCAACTTTGCTCTTTCACTGATATTAAAACTACGGATTCTTAGAGCCGAGCTTACATACATAAATACTGACTTGAAATTTTCGGTAGTAGTCAAGCAATTAACAAGATTATTTAAATCTCTCTTCTGACTTATTTTTAATTGAATCGTTTATTTCAGAAACCACCCAAGCGACAAAATTTTAAATCATGTGTTTTTGGTGCTACTGTACAGGTAAATACATTTTTTAGATTATCCCAATAGCATGTTTTTGATTTGGTAAAAAAATATTTGAAGGAGACTAGACCTATACTTAAGCTGCAAAACAGTTTTCTTTAGTTTTCCGAAAGTTGAAAAAAGCGCACTTAGGTGCTTTCTGAAATAAACGATTCAATTGATAGTTCAGCAAAGAGGCATAGGTGGGACCATTGGCGTAGCCAGAAATTTTTAATGGGGGGGGATCAAGAAATTTTTTTCAAAACTTTAAGATTATTTTAGGGTTTTTATAAATCATTTTGGTTTGTTTTTTTAGCTAGAGTAAATTATTATATTTTACTTTCTCTTACCCTAAGTGAAATATATTTTGTATTAAATATTTAGTCATGGCTTGGGTTCCATGGGGGGGGGGGGTTGAACCCCCAAAACCCCCCTCGGCTACGCCTATGGGTGGGACAATCGATTAAAAAATATGTGATTCAGAGACCAGTATATTATAGATGGAACACACTTCGAAATGTTCTTATTCACTACCTAGTTTAATATATAATTGCCAGCCATCCTCAGTTGCGCCAACACCCTCGTATAATTTGTTTGACTTCCTGATATTTTATTTGTGGACGAGTGAATTGCAATAATCGGTCAATCACCATCAGGCACCGGCCTAGAAAAATTCTTATAATATCTAGTATATATATAAAAGTGAGAACCAAATTTTTGTATACATCAGTCAACCCACTATCTATAAGCCTAGTAGTAAACCTCGATAAGTTAAAGTTCAAGGGAAACGGCTAGAAATTTGAGTTATCGAGTTTTTTACTTATCGAGTTGAAGTTAGAGAGGTTATTGAATATAATTTTTAACGTACCGAGGTTTATTGACTTTGGGCACGTGAGTGAAAAAGGAATTTCGTTTGATCTATTTGTTTATTTAGAATAGTTTAGTTAAATATAAATTAAATTAATAGATTTATTTATTTACAAAAAAATCAGTAATTTTTTTCTCTTCATGTATTTTACTTTCTCTTACCTATGTATATATGTAATATATATATAGAGAGAAAGTATTGATTCATGTCAAAAAATTCGATGTCGATATTTTGATGGATCATCACGTTTTGAGTCCCCTGAATCCAAAAAGTGGTTTTCGCGACATGGTCTGTCTGTGTGTGTGTGTGTGTGTGTCTGTGTGTGTGTGTGTCTGTGTTCACTTTTAAGCATGAAGGAATTGAGCTAGGAGGCTGAAATTTTATATATAAGTTAAACACCCCCGGGACCGGAAAAATAAGCTTTTAATCAAAATTGGCCAAAGAGTACTAGTACTTTACTGATGTACTTTTTCGTTTTTTTCGATTTTCTCAAAATTCGCTCTAACGATTTTGATTAAAATTCAAAAATCAATTATTTTTTAGATGCTCTTTCAAATGTATATTCTCGTTTTGCCCTCAAAATTGTTTGAGGCACACTTTACCCTTGTGCTTCATAGGAAAGATAGGAGAAATGGTTGCCATGGTAACAAAATATAAATATTTTCCCATACTTATAAATTTTACATCTGAATTCAAATATTCCCTACTGCCGGTAACTAAATACATGTCGGCACAAAAAATCTGGTGTGACAAGCACAGTACACAACTTTCGATTACCGAAGGTAAGAGAAAGTTGTGTGCTGTGGAGTCACACCAGATTTTTGATTTTCTGCATCAACTATTTTTTCGATGATATGTAAAGAAGAACTTTAAGTTATAGAGGTCACCAAAATATTATTTTAAGTTATCGAGGGCTATGCTCAAAATATTTGTTTAGTTACAGAGGTTTTGTTCTTTAAGTAATAGAGGTTTTACGCTGTCAAGGGAGGGAATTGAAAAATGTTTAAGTTACGGAGGTTTTGAACTTAGCGAGGTTTAACTTATCGAGTTCTCTGTATAACTTAAAAAAAATTCTATATTAAGAAAATGATTATTTTTAATTTAAAATGTAGTATATGCACGCCTAAGCCCCGGAAAGGTCGGAGATCCTGGGTTCGACTCCCGGGGGCCATGGGATGTTTGGTCTCGCCATTAAATAACACTCACAGTTTTGTTAGATGTAGTATATGTATTCTTGTTAATTGTATGGATGATTGATACAAAACATTGTTATATGCCTGCTGATATCAGTTAGGCCTATATTGACTGAAACTGGAAAATTATTGCACTTCAGTAGTCAGCAAAAAAAAAAATTGTTCATTATGATTCTTTTAATCCTGGCAAACTCTGGAAAAATTTAATTTAGACATTTGATTAAATTGATTCCCTGTAACAGAACCTCAACTCACAGTTCGCCACTGAACTAATCTAATTATGTGGAGTGTGCATCCGCATTATCGTTCCTTTCTTTTGAGACTTAGAATGTAATCTTCAAAAGTGTGAATAAAACAGGAAAAATTTTCCACTTAACTCTTTTGAGACTTTCCATTATCATACCGGTCTCCGTGATAAGACTGTCACAGAGCAGATGGAATAAATAAATATAAGCTTAAAAAAATTCACTTTTATATAATTTAGATAGAAAGAAAATAAAGAATTTTTTTTCTTTTTTTTTTGAGTTGGAGAGTTTTTTACCCAACTGTGTATTTTATATAAAATGTAAAAAAAAAAAAAAATTTTAAGTTAAGCCTCTTTTAAGTTTTTTGTAAGTGATTTTAAATCCTTTTTCTCTCTTTTTTTTACTTCCCTGAAAATGAATAAAATTAATCCTATCTACGTTATTTGCATCTAAATTCTTTAATTTTTTAAAACATAGAAAAATCAAGGTTTAAAAAAATTTCTAAAATATCGAATTATTAAAAAAAAAAAGAAAATAATAATAGAACGCTCAGAATATGGCCCCCACCATGGGCGTACCCAGAGAGGGGCAGGGGGGCAACTGCCCCCCTCCTAGAAGCATGAAAAAAAAATTAAATGTTTTTAAAGTGATGAAACGAAACAAAATTAGGCAGGGCGATGGCGACGGGGAATGATTTAGGACTCGAGAGTTTTTATGCCTTTAATTCGAAGGCTTGTCCCCTCTATGTCACAATCTGGACAGCCATGGTCTGCCCCTCCCCTCTAGATTTGATCCTGGGTACGCCCTTGGCCCCCACCCCACATTTTAGTCTGGTCTTGATGATTTTTGCGCCTGTTTGATATTATATTATAAATAATTAAATGACATTGTTGATCATTGTTGATCATGAATTATAAATTTTGTAGGTCTTGATAATGAAATAAGACGATTTTGAAAGTGAAAAAATTGCAATCCACTTGACCTGAAAGGAGAGATAATAAAAAAAAAAATTAAAATTGAGAAATCGTTTTAATTTACAAACAACCCACCAAAATCCAGGGACTGCAGGCTTGAATAAATAATTAAATATTTTCATTAAAAAAAAAAAAAAAAAAAAGGAATGCATAAGACTGAAGTTGGGGGAGCTGTTATGAAACTCAATAACTGAATAAATCAATATAATGCAATTTAATATGATTTTTTAAATAAATATTATGTAGTTGGTTAGAAAGGGAAGAAATTCTATTCTTCCAACTAAACGTGGCACCATTCATCCTTCAGAAAATTTATTTACAATAATGAAAAATTATCAAAATCAAAATTCCTTAATTTTTGATTTTCCCTGAAATTATCTGATCTCTTTAATTGAAAAAAAAAAAAATAAATAAATAAAAATAATTGTAACCGGCAAATTAATTTATTTAATTTAATTTCATTCCAATTCTAAATTCCCAATTTTATTTTTATTTTATCCAATTCATTTATTTTCTCAAGTGAAAATCGTTTATTTTCTCTAAAAATTTTCTAACGTCTTTTAACGACTTTTGTATAAAATTTCCGCCGCCTCATGCGAACGACACGAGCACGATTCAATTGCTTTGTGACTCTCGCCTTGTAAAGTCATATTGGTTATTCACAATATTTTTGCGTCCTGCAAAATTAATACGACAGCCCTTGTCAATATTATTATTTTTTTTCCTTATGTATTAATACTTTTTTCTGGTTAATTAATGACCCAGTTTTTTCTCTAATTAAAATATTTCTACGTTCTACAACTTGTTACCTGTTATACATTTTTTATCGTTATTTATTATATTACTGTATCATTTTAAAGAAGAATTAAACCAATTACGTGTTAATTAATAATTGTTAAATCAAAAATTTCGTGTTGTCATTTGGTGTGTGTGCGTGTGAACCCTTCCCCCACCATCAACCATCTTCAACGACAATTTGGCAACGGGAAACGAAAATTCATCATATTTGGTCCCAACCTGGAGCCAGTAGAAAATCATCTATTATAAATAGCATCCAATCCTGGAGCTAACTGCATAATATTTATTATAAATGGCACCCAATCTAGGGCAAACTTTATAAAATCTACTATATAATGCTGTAGACCAAGAGTTCAAACAGACATTCTAAAATTTTCTGGCTATGGCCAAGCTCTATATAGTCTATAATACATAAACACAGATTCAGTTTTATAAAATTCTAGACTTTCTCGAGTAGCTGTTGGTCATCTGAGAGGGAAGGGGGATTGTTAAGATTGTTAACATAGCTATCAAAACCGACACCACACAGTAAGTACATCGAAGGGAAAATAATTGTACCGTGTAAAGTCAATGAACTAGTTCACACAGGACTCCATCCACCGGCAACAAAATTAAAACAATTTTTACGGGTGTCGATTCAGACACGATGTGAGGTGCGATTCTTTTCCGTGTGTCGTCGCGTCATATGTGTAATAAATAATAGATACAATAATTTTGTGACTAAAAATCATCATTTGAAGACAGTAAAAAAAAATCTTCTTAGATTTATCTATTTATATAATAAATAGAAAGAAATAGAAAGAAAGATCGATTGGTCTGATTGACCCTCCCATATGTTGTTTCGTATCATTTTTCATTTTTCCTCACTAAAGTAGCACACAACCAACAAAAATACATTTTGTCAGTTATCTCGAATACTTTATCACCCAGGCAACATTACAAAAAAAAAATCTATTGTGTTTTTAATCTATTTTCGATCCGGGTGTTGGTAGTTTGGATGGAAGTGGATGGAGCAGGTTGGCTAATGGTACGGGCAGGGTCATATCAATGGACCCTATCTTTTTTTTTTTTTTTTGCTAGGGCTTTTCAAGGAATTACTTTGCAATTCTTTAGGACCAATGCACTTTGAGGAGCTAGAATGTCATGGCAATTCGAAGCATGCCTCACCCGAAAAGAGATTAGAATAAATTCCATTTGATTCTCAAAGGAACTGTAACTAAGTCGATATCTTTCAAATAACCAGGGAGCTTTAAAGGCTATTTTCACCTTGCGAAAGAGATATAAATAAGTTTTTTTTTTTTATTATTATTAATTTGGGTAGTTTTAAAAGTAGAGAATGACAGGAACGTTCACCAACCACACAATTCAGGGTTTCGCGATATTTAAAAATTTAAAGTGTTAAGATTAATACAGAAACAAATTTTATATGAGCTACGTAATTCAGTATGAATTTGGTCACTAGAAGATATGAATTTTCAATTAATTATTCCAGAAGGCCTCTAGATTTTACAAGTAGAGAGGAGTCCAGAGTTGGCCATTTTGGATGCCTAACTTACAGGCAGGAACCCAAACTCCAAACTCGCACTAATTTATGTGTGTTTATGTTTTTATTTATTTTTGGCTGTCAGATGACACCTTTCAGCCCCAAATATTCTTACAATTTTACAAAGTTATTTTATAACTATAAATATAAACTTTTATTTTAATTTATTTAGTGTCTTTTTTGGCATCTAAGGTCATTTAGATCCCATCAAATTATTGGTAACCAATTCAAATGAAATAAATTTTTCTCGCTTGGGAAGGGAAGCGAACTCAGGACCCTAGGCATGAGAAGCTAATGTATTCTCGCTGAACCACGGGTCACGGGCAAATATCAACTCAAAGGTGTATAAAATTACATTATAACAATACAATATTAGGTGATGTGTGACTGTACACAGTAGTAGAGTTCTTTGCTCTTGTGCGAGAAATCATCAATTGAAATAAATAGGAACGAGGTCTAAAGAGCCTCCGATTCTAAAACATGATCGGTAATACTTGATCACTATATATAGGTAAGAGAATATAATAAAATATTCTATAGGTATAAAATCGATAGTCGATTATTTCCATAATCGAAATATTTATAAAAAAAAATATATTTTATAAAAGTAATTTGATTTGTTGAGCTGAGAGAGCAATTGTAATAAGCTTATTATTATAAAGAATTTTAGAAATTTTACAAAAGAAGGAAAATCTCAGAAAAAATAATTAAGGATGTGCAAAATAATCGATTAATCGATTATTCACAAGTTATTTTCCTAAAAAATAATCGATTATTAAAAATAGATAATCTATTATTTTCATAATCGATTATTGGGGGGGGGGGGGGCAATCGATTATTTTCGGAAAATATGCGTTTGAAAAGATGGGATGAGACTAGTATGCTAAAAAAAAGGTCTAATAGTTTAGTTTAATAGAGAGGGGAAAATGGAAATTTAACCGAAAAAAAAAAATTTCGGAAAGAAAAAATCGAAATTAGACAAAAAAAAATTTGTAAAAAAAGGTACTGTATGTATAATCGATTTATTTTTTTCCATAAACGAAAAATTCGATTAATCGGAATAATCAATTATTTTTCATAATCGATAGTCGATTTTCCATAATCGAACACCCCTAGTTGCAATAGGTGAAATGACTTTTAAAAAGTTTATTCTTTGAGTGTTATATCGGACATTGATCTATGATATGATACGAAAAGGGCTGGTAGCCATCCTTCAGCCTTGTTACGAGGAGGCAGGATAATATTTTAATCACAACCCTTGTGGTTCGTAATTCGCTTAGTAGCTCGCCCCGAAATTATTAACAACAAAAATAGATTATTAAATTACATTAATCTAAACTAATTTTAACTCGATTGCTCAATTCATTTATTAATTATAAAATAAAATGGCAATTTTATATATTTAAATAAAACTCATTCACTTGGCTCGAAATTATTCACCCTGATATTAATTCTGAGAATTCGGACATGTCAACAGGGCATTTAATTAATTTTTTATTTCATTTCGTTATAAAAAAAAATTATTTATTTAAATAGTCATGAATTTCGTTTTATTAATTAAAAACAGTCACTTAGGTAGCCCACGTATAGAAGTAGTCTAGTTTAAACAATGCTACAAATATCTATGACATTTGGAGATTGAATTTGATAATTAATTTCGTTTTTGTTTCTCGCCTGTTCGTTTTCAATATTTAATTCACTTCTCGTTTTTTACTTTTTTTTTATTTATTTAAAGCCCTTAACTGGTGGGTCTTTTAATTTTTTTCCTCTTTCTCTTTTTTATTCTTTAATGGTATTATTTCTTTTATATATGAAATGAAAAAATATCACATCATAGTTTTAGATTTGATTAAAAATTATTTTCGTTATCAAAATGAAAGGAAAAAAAGAAGCTTTGAGAGTAACTTTATTTTTTAAAAAGTCTATCATATTTCAATTATTTTAAATAAAAAAAATAGTGATTAGATTTTTTTACCGACCAAAAAGCAACGTATTGTAATCATAGGATTTATATAGGAAAGTATTAATTAAAATTTTTGTAACAGTGACTAAAGAATTTAACAAAAGGGAAATAAAAAAATTGGAAGACAGAGTTGATGTAGCTTTAAACAAATTTGTAATATATTCTATAAATAGCCAGCCCTATATTTAAAGACTTTTTGATGATCCATCAATTTTTTAGGATCTATTTTTTCTGAGAATTTTTTTCTAATTAGAAATAAAAGCTTTGGTGTATCCATTTATGAGTTAAATTTTATTTATTTTAGTCTTTTTCGGCATCTGAGGGCAATTCGATTGAAATAAAATTTTGTCAAAGAGATTTCTTAAGGCGTCTCGAAAAACCGTTAGTAGACGATTAAGAAGCTGGTTACTCTAGGCGGCAAGAGATGGCGTTAGTTTTTCCCATTGGGAAACAAGCGTTTTATTCCATTTCATTTGAAAGGTTCCAGCAAATTAATTAAAGGATAAATTAAAAAATTGACTCAAAAATGGTTGACTAATCGCTAATAAATTACCATTAAATTTTTTATATATAAAAAAAAAAAAAAATATATAAAAAACACAAAAATCTTAAAAACTTTCCTATTTTTAGAACTAGCAAAAGTGATAAATAATAAAATACGTGGCTGTCAGTTTATATACAAGGAAGGGAGCAGGAGCAGCCAAAAAATTAAAGCCTCCAATTTATGACAATTAACGAGACGTTTCGGGAAAACTTTATTTTCCCATCAGCAGTCTTTCCTACATAAGAAATACATAATATAAAACATTGATAGATTGAAAATTTTTTAACAATATGAGATAACACTTACAAATTATATATGTTCCAGAGTTATTATAAGGGCACAATACATTTATAAATATTTCTGCATTAAATAATTTAATCTAAATGTTTTTATATTTCTTAACTAAAGACTGATGAAAAAAAATAAAGTTTTCCCGAAACGTCTCGATAATTGTCAAAAATCGGAGGCTTTATTTTTTTGGCTGCTCCTGCTCCCTTCCTTGTGTAAAAATTGATAAAATATAGAATGAAATTGAGAATCTGAAGCTGAGACTCTTTGGCTCCTATGGCACGCGAGCCAGAGAGGTAATTTATGAACATTTAGATGACACACCTAAGTTTTTTTTCCTAGGGAAGAAAAATTCCCAGAAAAAATTGATCAATTAAAGAAGCAGCTAAAAAAAAGATGGATCATCAAAATGTCTTTAAATATAGATAAGTTTTTATCACCAATTTTTATAAAGCTATACCACCTCTTACAATTTGAAGAAATAAATTGGCTGTTGTATTTAAATACAATATTCCTTTTTATTTACAATTGATAGACTAATTCAATATACTTTTGAAATTAATAAACCGGTGATTATGCTATTGGCAGACCCAAGATCAAATAATAGAATGAATAGAATTCTAGTAATAATAAATTAAATATTTATACATAAAATTTTTCTATTAACGATTTTATAATAAATTCTTTTGTAATTGTAAATTCATTCGTATTTTTTTGCTCTATTATTTTTTTTTTAACCCCTATTTGAATTATAAAATAGCATTTAATTAATTAAATTGCTATATTTGTTTTAGTAGAACATTTTAAATATATAAAGTAAATAGAAAAATTATTTTAGCTATTTCATTATGAATGTAAAATTTCAATAAAAAAAAGTCATGTTTTAAACTACGAATATTTAAATTTAAATCATTATTTTTTTATCTCTCTTTTTTTATTTTTATAGAATTGTTTTATTTGAATGGGAATATAATTTAAAAGAGGCCCTCGGGCTTGGTGTAGTTGGTAGCGTGCCTACCACGTCACGAGTTCGGACTCCAGGCAGTCCGATGATTTTAGTTAAACCATTTTGATACCAAATGGCTTAAATAAAAATGCCTGGACCCCCACTATATATTAATAAATTATGAGTTTCGTAAATGTCTTAAATGGCCTTAGTTGCCGAAAAGACTGTATGCATAAGATATAATGATAAGACAATAAAAACGGAGAGGGAGAAATTATAATATTCATCGATCTTACAAACCTTTTATATTTTCGTTTACAAAGCTTGGTAAACATACTTATATTCACGAATAAATTTTTTTATTAATTTATTTTTTGTTAATTATGGTATATGTCTAAAATTCTAAGCATAACCATTTTTGTTGTTTATTTGTTGGAGCCCCAAGTAGGGGGGTAGAGGGGGCGCGAGCCAGAGTAGGCCTAAGGGGTTCAGTGGGGCCCGAGCCAGATAAATCTTCGTAAAATAAGTTCAAATAAGCACGAAGGAGAAAAAAGCATGACAACTCAAAAAAAGCATAAAAAATGCAATCTTAATACACTTACAATTAGTTTTTCGTAATTCGTGTAGAAATTAAATATCTAATGGTTGCTTATAAAATTGAGCAATAAGCATTTTGCTTAAAATCCGGTCTCTAATAATTACTTATTATTTAATAAATATTAATATACTGGTATTTAAATTTCATCATTTATATATTTTTCATAAAACTATATTGTACCACCATGTTCTATTATTTTAATAAATGTTTATAAATGTACACAGTATCGATTAGAGTTTTATTTTAATTAACAGAAAATGGGGGTGATTTGGGGTGGGAGGTTCGAAAAATTATATAGGGGTCGATGATCAAAAAAGTTTGGCGACCCCTGCACTAAACTGTAAAAAAAAAAAACAATATGAATGTTCAACCGTTTTTCATATACTGCCGTGCTTGAAATTTTAATATACACAGTAGGGAGGCCGCAAAAAAAATCACAAGTGAAAATCGTGACAAAGTACCCCGCTTTCCCCCACTCAGCTTCATCAACGTATATCGAGATGAAAGATATTCTAGAGACTGCGCAGGTAGTGGAGTAGGACTTGAGGATTGATCTTCTTAAACTTCTTCTTCACATAAATGAAAAAAAAAAAAAAACGAACATAAAATATAAATGGACACCCCTCGTGCCAAACCTTTTGGGAGATGCAAATATTAACTCTTCTTAGCTATTGTGCACTTTAAACTCTTAAACCTATATAAGCTTTAAACCAAATTATCCTTCTCTTTAGAATCCACTCCGTCCCTTCTCCTCCCTATTTCCATTAAACTAATATTTCATTAAATTCTTAGATACTTTGTTATGGCCATTATCTCTCTCCCATCTTGTTAAGATCGATTTAATAAATTTATTTACTTAATCAATAATCACTTAAAGTAGGAGAGCTACTTAAAATGGATAATAATAAATGGAAATACGTTTCTTGTTTGGGAAAATATGCGTTTTAATATAGGAAAGGAAGTAAGGTGATTCTTATAACATGTAGCCCTAATAATCCACTTGCCAGCCTTAAAATTAAGCTCATGTACTATAAGCGCTTATTTAAATAAATAAAACAATTAATATTTGTTGTTGCCGGGTGGCCTGGCAACGGAGAAGAGCAACAGTCACCATAATCGTAGAGGTTAAGTGGAGCCAAGCGCAGCGAGATCTCGGATTAGTGACCTCGAGCAATCACAGTGGGGAATGTCCCGCGGTGGCCATCGATACTGTGTATTTTAAAAAATTTATTTAAGGTGGTTCAGGTTAATTTTTTTTGTTATCAAGCAAATACAAAAAAACAATCAGTCCCAATAATCTTTAATTTTTTTAATTTAAAAATGAATTTATTGTTATTATTAATCACATATTAATTAAGAAATTTTTTAAATAAGCTTAGATGAGTTATTCAAAAGCCAACTGTCAAATTAGTTCAGCATTCTTGCAATAGATGGCAGGCTAGTCTGGCAGCCGATATAGTATTATCCTATATCTGGTCTATATTTATATATTTATATGCTTTTATAAAAGATACATTAATATATAATAACATTTATAAAGTATTTATTGTTAAAAGATCAATGAAAATCAACCAAATGCATTAAATATTATTAGCTACCATTCTGACATCTCTTGGCAAATTTTTGAATTACTTGATTTTTGGGCATACTTTTTATGACACACAACGCCATCTTATCGGGAAAACATGCGTAACACCTTCGCTCCTATTCCGCCTTAAAAGCTTCCATTTTTACTTTTTTTTCCTTAGACTACTGTACACGTATTGACAATCTAAATATAAAAAGAGACCGCAGAAATAGGCAAATTAAATGAATAATGGGAATCCGTAAAAGTGATATAAATCGAATAAGATCAATTTTTTTTTGTCCAATTGTAAAAATAAATAGATTGTACAATTGGTCTCTCCCATTTTTGCTTCGACTGTCATTCATTTGTCATTTTTCAATTGATTTCACCATTTCAATAATTTATCTCATTTCTAAAAAAGTGATCAGCCAGAGGTTAAAAGGTTTTTCCAAAAGACATTTATTATTTCATATGATTATATTTTATCAAGTTCTTTTTTTTTTAATAATCTTATCACAATTAGAAAGCAAAAAATCTGCACAGTGGAAATGAGCACCTCCCAGAACGAGAAACAGAAAATGTATAAAAATGAATCAATTAACGAACGATTTTTTTTTATAAGCGAGAAGGATTTTGATAATAAACAACTAGCTAGAGATGATTTATTTGGATTATCTCCTCCCGCTATCTGTCGACGTTTCGGAGTGCTCGCGCCTCCCTCTTCAGGACCTTGTAATTAGAATTAGTAAAAGTACATATGGATTACATTTGTTGTTATTACATATTTAAGGATGGTTGTAAGTACCGCACTTACACCCATTAATTATAATTACAAGATCTTGAAGAAGTCGTGAGCACTCCGAAACGTCGACAGATAGCGGGAAGAGAAAATCCAAATATATCATCTCTAGCTAGTTGTTTAATTATCAACATACTTTTTTTTTTTTTTTTCTTTATTTTTCTGGCCGTTAGCCTCCGCCATTCAGCCATCCAAAGTTTATCAACATACTTCTCAATTATATTATTCACACGCCTGTCCTTACCTTCATCTGTGATTTTTGGAACCAAGTTCTTTAACGCGGCTTCACAGGGTGAATTGGGAGAAAATGTAGGCCTAACGTAACAAAAATGCGTTCCCAGCGCCCGATTGATGGCGAAGGAATGCGAGATTAACCGAAGTCTTGGCGAGGCCACGCCCACCTTCTATCTACCGTAGGCGGGAATTTGCTCGTCGAAGGCAGGACGGGCTTCGGCGGGCTTTCCGTCTATTCAGGGGCGCCGGAACGAATTTGAATCAGGGGGGGGGCAAAAAAATTTTTTTAGAAAATTAAAATAATTTAATATGTTTAAATAGTATAAAACAAAAACAAATCTACTATAAAATTTTAAAAATTTTAAATAAAATCACAATTTTAATAAAATTAAAATTTTAAAAAATTTGGTAGTGATTTTTCAAAAATTTTTGGAAAAAATTTGGAAAAAAATGAATTTCTTACTCTTTTAATTTAGAAGATTTTATTTTTCAAAAGTAAAAATATATCATTTTTAATAATAAATGAAATAAAAGAAGAAATTTTGCCCCCCCTCTGTCCCCCCCCTGTAGGATGCCAGGGGGGGCAATGTACCCTTGCCCCCCCCCCAATTCCGGCGCCTATGCGTCTATTTAAATAATATTCATATTAAATTACATTCTGAGTTGAAGAAAAGGCGTGAGGAACTTCGTTCCTGCCTGGGTTTGCTTTTTTTTTTAAATTTTCATCTCTCAATTTATTCCAAAATGTTATTTCGCTTAACATGTGCATTACTTGTAACGAATTATTCTTCCACTGTAAATAAATATATACAAATTAAAAATTGATTTATAATTATTTAAATAATTTTCAAAAGGATTGAATTTAGTATTATAATTATAATATCATTTAAAAAAAAGTCAATAAAATTAACCAAACATTAGTAACTGAAACACCAGTCTCTTTTTTTTACTGTCTGCAAATAAGAACTTTTTGCCAGAATTCTATTTTTTTCGTGAACGAATTCAAAATAGTCTCATAAATTGGACATAATTGCTTTGTTAAAATAGCAAAAACAAATGTGATTCTATTAGACAGATGGAGGGAACTATCTAGTTAGTGGCTTATTGGTATTTGAACCCACCCAAAACAATGACACCTATACATGTTTTGTAGCCGAGCAATGAGAGTGATAGAGAGAGAGAGAGAAGCTAATGCCATTATGGATTGGGATGTAGTTTTGGTTGCTTGTTTATTCTGGGCAAACCAAACTAGAAAGAGAGAGAGAGAGAAAGATGGGTGGGGGGTTGGTTCAAGCAAATAATCACTGTTAGTACAATTGTAGCTATCGGTTGGTTTCAGAGGACAACCAAAAGTGGAGAGCCAATGGTCTCTCTATTTGTCTGTGTTGGTTTTATTCCGCCCTTATTCCGACTAACAAGGGGCGGGCAGGTTAGTAGGGCCATTCTATATATGCTAGACTATAATGTGGAGGGAAAGGATCGTACGCATAATCGTATAATCGGACGTGGATGAGGTTTAGAACCATTTGAACGGACATCCTGTAATGGAGCTACTGCTACTAGACAATCGACTTTCTCCTCTTGCCATCTCGATTTAAATTTTATTCCCACTAGTAGGCTAATACGATTACTAACACATGTCGAATTTCAAACGAATCTAAAAAATTCATAATACCTTTTTTACTTTATCTTAACTGTATATATGCTATTTTGATGGATATATCAATACATGTTTTGAGGTCTCTTGAGTCCAGAAAAATGGTTTTGCCAACATGGTCTGTCTGTCGGTGTGTAACGATTTTAAGCATAAAGGAAATGAGCTTTTTTTGGACGAAAATGGTCGAAAAGTACTAGTACTTGACTGATGTATTATAATTAGGGGAATTTTTAATCATAGACCACATTTTGTGTATTAAATATTTATTAAAAATATATAAATACTCTACAACATTTCGACTTCTTATTCTGCAGCCGTTATCAAGCACTGTGCACTTTTTTTTTTTTTTTAAACATTCACACTCACATTCACACATACATTCACACAGTCTTTTCGGCAACTTAGGCCATATAAGACTTTTACGATAACCTTTGTAATTAATATATCTATTGGGGGTTCAGGCATTTCTATTTAAGCCATCTGGTATCCAAATGCCTTAAATAAAATCATCGGACTGCCTGGGGTCCGAACCCTATACTGTGCACTTGCTCCGACTCAAATGAACCAACTGTCATGTCCGTTACGTGCCTTTTTATATACAGAGATGTCAGCGCCATCTGTCGGCATTTCTGTGAAGTTAGATTCAAATTTTCTCGCTATTTTCACTCATTTCCTTGAAGTTAGTCACAAATATCAAAGCAAGTGTTTTCATAAAAAGCATGATGTTACAATAAAAACAAAATTTGAATCTAACTTCACAGAAATGCCGACAGATGGCGCTGACATCGCTATATATAAAAAGGCATGTAACGGACATGACAGTTCGTTCACTTGAGTCGGAGCAAGTGCACAGTACTTGATAACGGCTGCAGAATAAGCAGTCGAAACATTGTACTGTATTTATATAATTTTAATAAATATTTAATACAAAAAGTAAAAATGTGGTCTATGATTAAAAATTCCCCTAATAATAATATTTCAAACCACAAAAGCTTTAATAAACACATTTACAGATGTACTTTTTCAGTTTTTTTTTTTAATTGGCAGGACTGTGAGATTTAAACTTGGTCCATACTTATTGAATTAAATAATAAATAATCTAGTACGGTATATAATTAAAATCGCTTATGGCGGGAAACATGCCTGGATCTTAGATCAAGAGCTTTATTTAGGATTGCACCATGTGACAAGGGCAATCACTCTAGAAGTTATGGGCAAATAAATTTATTTTATAAGATTGTTTTTGACATCAGGGACATAATTAACGAATGGATTATTACATTTTTTTTTAAACTGCAATTTTCCTTTTTTTTTGTATTCTATCAACGTAAGATATTAAAAACTAAAAAAATAAAATTATTATTAGAACTAATTTTGAAATTTATTTCTATTATTATTAGTTTTAGAAAGGAAAATTCTATTTGAAAGTTTTTCACGTAGCTTTTAATAGAACAGAAAGAAGAAATAAAAGATCATAATTTCGTTTCTTTTGAATTGTATTTAAGTTCAGTATATCAAGATATATTAAGCTGTGGTGGCACAAATCGGACACCAAAAACGTCAACAGAATTTCAATTTTTATGAGAATCAGCCGTACATACCGGTAAGTTTATTATTATTATTATTTTATTTAAAATTAGTATTCTTTTAGCCTGATCAGGCCTGGACTGGAAACACATTTAGGCCTGGGAAATATCGGTGACGTAGGTCCAGTGACGGCGCTAGCTTATTCTCAACGGGGGGGCAGGAGTGGGGCAAACTTATCAACAGGGGGGGGACAGTCAATAAATATATAGGCTACATCAACAGAGAAACAAAAAATCTGGTGTGACTCGTGGCACCAGATTTTTTGTGTGACCTTAGGAACCGACAGAATTTTCGGATTCGGCCAGTCTCGGCCAAATTTCATCCGAAACTTCGTCCTGTCCGAAACCTGAGTTTAAAAAGAGAGATTATGCTCGTATACTAAAAAAAAAACGTCGAGTGAAATTCGCACTTAAAGAAAAAGGTCAAATGATTTTCGCAAGAGCAAAAATTGGAAATTTTACTAAAAAAAAGATGAATTTTGTATGGGAAATTTTAAGAAAAAGTTTAAAGTTTAAAACAAGTTTCGATTTCGGTCGAAACTAAAATTGAAGCCAAAATTCGGTTTCGGCTGAAAATCTTGTTTCGGTTGGACTCTAGTCGACATAGGCGTATATTTAGTTTCCAACAGCACATAGCTTCCAATATTTATTTAAATAAAGTTTTTTCAAAATTTTTTCAAAATTTCCTAAATAAAGAATTACAATAATTTATCGAGGCCAAACCCGGGGGAATCTGGGGGTATGGAAAATTTTTTGAAAATTAGCCACTGAAATCTGCCTTTTTAGCTATCCTGAGTCGTGAAAAAGATCAAACTTGATGAGGTTAAAAGGCCGGGGCCCCTGAGGAAAAAATTGCAAGAAAATGATTTTTTTTAATTGAAATTTTAAGATTTGAGCTAAAAGGGTCCGGGCCCCCTGAGGAAAAAAATTCCAAGAAAATGTTTTTTTTTAATTGAAATTCTAACCATGAAAATTATTTTTAATTGGAATTTTAAGGTGGGAGCGCAATGGGCCCGGGCCCCGGGGATATAGCCCCCACTGTCTGCGGCCCTGGTCACACTACCAGCACGTACAGGGAAATATTTTCAGTTTTGGTTGGCATGCTTTCTCACTATCTCCTGAGAAATAGGAAAGCCCAGAAATTTTTCTGAAAGATATTGGCTATGCCCAGAATTTCTCAAAATTAGTATCAATTTCTTCTGAATCACTTGAGCTTGATTCATAGCTTGTGGATTTACACTTGTACTCGAAGAAGAAAATTTTTTTTTAGATTGGGCTCAATAAAGTTTTTTTTTTTTAATTTAGGTCTTTTTCGGCATCGAAGGCCGATTGGTAAAGTTATCGGATATGTTTTTACTTTCTCTTACCTATGTATATATGTAATATATATATAGAGAGAAAGTATTGGATTCATGTCAAAAATTCGATGTCGAGATTTTGATGGATCTTTACGTTTTGAGGTCCCCTGAATCCAAAAAAGTGATTTTCGCGACATGGTCTGTCTGTGTGTGTGTGTGTGTGTGTGTGTGTGTGTGTGTGTGTGTGTGTGTGTGTGTGTGTGTGTGTGTGTGTGTGTGTGTTCAATTTTAAGCATGAAGGAATTGAGCTATGAGGCTGAAATTTTATATTTAAGTTAAACACCTCCCGGGACCGGAAAAATAAGCTTTTAATCAAAATCGGCCCAAGAGTACTAGTACTTTACTGATGTACTTTTTCAGTTTTTTTTCGATTTTCTCAAAATTCGCTCTAACGATTTTGATTAAAATTCAAAAATCAATTATTTTTTAGATTCTCTTTAAAATGTATATTCTCGTTTTGCCCTCAAAATTGTTTGAAGCACACTTTACTCTTGTATTTCATAGGGAAGATAGGAGAAATGGTTGCCATGGTAACAAAATATAAATATTTTCCCATGTTTATAATTTTGACATCTTAAATTTCTAATATATTGGCGGAAACTAAATATATTTCGACACAAAAAATCTGGTGTGACAAGCACAGAACACAACTTTCGATTACCGAAGGTAAGAGAAAGTTGTGTGCTGTGCGCCAGTCACACCAGATTTTTTGTGTCGAAATATATTTAGTTTCCGCCAATATATTAGAAATTTAAGATGTCAAAATTATAAACATGGGAAAATATTTATATTTTGTTACCATGGCAACCATTTCTCCTATCTTCCCTATGAAATACAAGAGTAAAGTGTGCTTCAAACAATTTTGAGGGCAAAACGAGAATATACATTTTAAAGAGAATCTAAAAAATAATTGATTTTTGAATTTTAATCAAAATCGTTAGAGCGAATTTTTTCTTTTCGATGACATTATAATGGCACAAAAGAAAGATATTTACTTGACAAAAACTTGAGAGTAACTAAATTTATTTATTAAAATAAATAATTTAAAAAAATAATCTTTCTTTTTTACATTGAAATAAAAAGCTTAAAACTTAAATTACATTTTTTTCAAGGAAAAGTGAATAATTTTAGAAATTTTTTTATTTGGTTTTCGAGCTGATTGGGGGGGGCATCCAGGGGGGCAAAGATCCTTGCCGGGGGGCGCATGCCCCCCTAGCCCCCCTGTAGCGCCGTCACTGCGTAGGTCCACAATAGTAAATTTTAGGAAAAAAAATTACAAAAAAGTTCATTAGTAAGGTATAAACAAACCAGCTGCAAGGCCCGCCTTACAACTCACCACTAATTAGATCTCAGATTCAAGGGGGGAGAAACAAATTAAATTGTATATTCTTATTCAATTTCGTAATTCTTGGAAAGTGGACGATATAAAGAAAAAATAGCAAGGTCTAAAGAATTTTGGTTTTTTAATATGTCAAGAAATTTCTTTGATCCTACAAATGATGATAATAATTTCAAAATATAATGAGTTGCTTTATCCCAACAAAAATATATTTTTTTTTTTTTTAATGATAATTGACAAAATGTGTACACAAATAAAACATGCCACACGACCCGCTTAAAAAGATAAATTTTTAATATCATGTTTCCGCTGTTCATATATTTAATCCTAGTTCCCAATTCATTATTATTGGCGAAATTATAATTAAAATTTATATTTCATTTCCATCACAGAGATCAAAGGTATGCCTTAAAATGCAATCGGAAATGATCAATGGCTGGCTGCAAAAGTTATTGATAATTTTTCTAATGTTATAATTGAATTTCAATTCTCTTTTATTATTTGCTCTCTCGTAATTCATTATATACAGTATATAGATTTGTATATAAAACCTTTGACTTTTGAAAATTTGTTTTATTAGTTTTTTTTTTTTTTATCATCTCTTTTTTCATGAATTTTAAATAAACAAGATTTCAAGATTTTATTTATTTTCAATTTAATTATTTAATAAAAAAAAAGAAAGTAAAAATGATTCTTAGGCCGGTATTACACTATCAAAGATCTTTGTCAAAGATATTATTTGTCAAAGATATTTGACAGTGTAATGAGTCAACTTTTATAAAATATTTCTTTTATAAAATTTCTTTTATAAAATTTAATCGATTGCTATTACATTTTATCAAAGATTTGAAAGTAAACAAACAAGATGGCGGAAGGCAAGAAAAGAAAATTTTGTTGGCCGGTGGAATTAACCAAAATGTAACCATTAGACGTTTTTCAACACTTATACAGTTCCTTAAATGTGTATTTTGTTTATCAATGAAAGGAGACACTTTTGAAACTACATATTTAAAAGTTTCATCATCCATTCTCGAATACCTTTTATAATGTATTATATTACATCTTCAATCTGTAGCTCTTTTAATAAATTTTGGTGAATTCCTTTCATGTTCCATCTTCAGGACCGGATCTAGGGGGGGGGGGGGGGGCAGTGGCTGCGTTTGCCCCGGGCGGCAGATATCAGGGGGTGGCAATTAAAGGAAGATTTTCTAAAAAAAAGGTAAAATGATATGAATTTTGTATAGAAAATTTTAAGGAGGGGCGGAAAATCAAATTTTGCCCCCCCCCCCTAAAAAATCTCCTAGTTCCGGCCCTGTCCGTCTTGCATTCCATGGTTTAACCCACACACGTTTATTTTTCCTCTTTTTTTTTTTGAGTAATAAACTTTTTGAGACAGCTGCACTTGTTGCAGCTACAACAGAAAAGAAAAGCTCATCATCTATTTTTAAACAACTTTGATGAAATATTTTACTTAGTGTAATACCTAAATAAAATCTTTTATAGAATCTTTTATAAAATAAAATATGATAAAATATTTTATAAAATATCTTTGACAAAGATCTTTTATAGTGTAATACCGGCCTAAAACAAATTAAATAAAAAATCTGGTGGGACTGGCGCACAGCACACAACTTCCTTAAGCTACCACCCCTCATAAATATTCAATAATTTTAACAAGAACATTTAAATTAAATTATTTCTCTTTTTTTAGTTCAATTTAAGGTGCGCGTCTCGAAAAGTCGTCAGAAGACGATTGACTACCGAGTTACTCTAGTCGGCAAGAGATGGCGTTAGTTTTCCCGTAGGAATACAAGGGATTTATTCCATTTCATTTGAAAGATTCCAGCTATTTAATTAAGGGTTAAAAATTAATTATTTTTTAACACAATGATTACTAATTTAATTATCTATGAGATGTAGAACGAATTTTTTTAAAATATCTTTTATTTAATGCGATTAATCTAAAAAATTTTTTTTATTTTTTCGAAAATCAAAAAAAGGGCTTCTATAAGTTGTAGTAGACATTTTAAATAGCTTTAATTTAAAAAAGATTTGAGGTCGATAGCTTCAAAATTGTCGCAGCTGGAATCTCCCAAAATTGGCACGCCGAGACGCGCATCTTAAGCTATCACCCTACGCTTTTATTTTAAGTCATAAATATTCAACAATTTTAACAAGAACAATTAAATTAAATTATTTCTCTCTTTTTAGTTCAATTTAAATAAAAGCATTTTTTTTTTAAGTTTATTTTATTCTATTTTTAAAGGTCTTTTTCGGCATCTATGGTCATTTAGAACCCGTGCCTATTTATTTAAATTTATTGGTAGCCAATTAAATTGAAATAACTTTTTGTGGCATGGCACGGGATGCGAACCCGCGACCCTTGGTACATATGACCAGCTTGCTAACCACTACCCCAAGACCCGGAAGCAAATTTAGATTTTAAAGAGGATCTAAAAAAATAATTGATTTATGAATTTTAAACAGAATCGTTTGAAAATATTGAAAAAAAAAATGAAAAAGTACTTCAGTAAAATACTAGTACTCTTTGATCGATTTTATTTAAAAACTTATTTTCTTAAACTTAAAAATAAAATTTCAACCTCGTAGCTCATTTGCTTTATACTGTAATTTGACATACAGATCATTTTACGAGACCCACTTTTTTGGACCCAGGGGCCCCAAAACGTGTATTTTTCATCAAAATTGAACTTTTGGCATGAATTTTCTATATATTGATATATTAAGAGTAAGAGAAAATAAAAATTATTTTTTTACTTTCTCTTACCTATGTATATATGTAATATATATATAGAGAGAAAGTATTGGATTCATGTCAAAAATTCGATGTCGAGATTTTGATGGATCTTCACGTTTTGAGGTCCCCTGAATCCAAAAAAGTGGTTTTCGCGACATGGTCTGTCTGTGTGTGGGTGGGTGGGTGTGTGGGTGGGTGGGTGGGTGGGTGTGTGTTCAATTTTAAGCATGAAGGAATTGAGCTACGAGGTTGAAATTTTATATTTAAGTTAAACACCCCCCGGGACCGGAAAAATAAGCTTTTAATCAAAATCGGCCAAAGATTACTAGTACTTTACCGATGTACTTTTTCAGTTTTTTTCGATTTTCTCAAAATTTGCTCCAACGATTTTTTTTAAAATTCAAAAATCAATTATTTTTTAGATGCTCTTTCAAATGTATATTCTCATTTTGCAATTGAAATCTTCTGAAGACCACTTTACTCTTGTATTTCATAGGGAAGATAGGAGAAATGGTTGCCATGGTAACAAAATATAAATATTTTCCCATACTTATAAATTTTACATCTGAATTCAAATGTTCCGTACTGTCGGGAACTAAATATATGTCGACACAAAAAATCTGGTGTGACAAGCACAGTACACAACATTCGATTACCGAAGGTAAGAGAAAGTTGTGTGCTGTGCGCCAGTCACACCAGATTTTTAAGAATATTTTTAGCAATCAGAAGCCAAATAATTTTTTTTACCCCAAACTCCATGAACCTGTATGTAAAAGGAAAATAATAAAATAACTTTTCAATAGAGAATAATACTGATATTATCTTCAAAACTTGTATGAATAAATTCATCTCTCTATAAAATTACTAATGATAAAATGACAATCATGTTTTTTTTTTTTTTTTTGTTCATTTGTGTTAAAGAGAGAGAAAGATGGTAATGTTTTTTTGTATTTTGTTCGTTATTTTGTCTTCTATATATAGTAGTAGAAAGAAGAAAGAAAAATAAAATGTTCGATAATGTCATTCTCTTTTTGTATGAATAAAATTGAACATGTGTATTAGAGTGGCACAAAAACATGTCTTCTCTCTCTCTCTCTCTGGCATCAAGTTTTACATAATCTTCGACAAATGGTCACTGATTCTCTTTTTTTTTCACGTGCCAAAAGATATTTATTTATATCCTCTCGTATTTCTATTTATATAATATAATATATTCATATAGATGAAACAGGAGATGGTTGCAGTCAATGATATAAAGCAAGATTTTAGACGTTCCGGTTACAAACCCTCGTCAGAATTTAAAAATTGTCAATATGTGGGTATTATTTAAATGGAAAACAAAAGATGATTCGTTTAACAAATGAAGGTTTACTTTCTCTTCAATGGATGCTGAAACTTTCGGTAATCCAAAGTTGTGTATTGTGCTTGTCACACCAGATTTTTTTGTGTCGAAATATATTTAGTTTCCCTTAGCACCTTAGTTCCAAACTTGACTATGTTACTTGCATTTCATAAGTAAAAAGTAAAAAAGTCAATTGATTCAAAATTTCCATAGGCTCTGTGTATTTTAAATTTGAAATAAACTATGGTTATTTTTCAAAATTTTAATTTCATATTTGAATATTTTATACACAATAGAGAATCCTAAATAAATACAAAATTTCATATGAATTGGAAACATTTTTTTAAATGCGTAAAAAGTTCCAAAGGGGACCCCCTTTTGAATCGAAATTAACATACAAATCCCCATAGGGATTTAACATTGACTCTATGGAAGGAAGAGCCGAAAAGTGAATTTGAAAAATCTGAAATACTACTACTGTACATCAATAAAGTGTACTTCAAAAATTTTTCACGAAAAATTTTACTGATATACTTTTTAAAGAGTATCCAAAAAATAGTTGATTTGTGAATTTTTATCAAAATCTTTTGAGACAATTTTCGAAAAAAAAGTACATCTGTAAACGACTAGTTCTTTTTGACTAATTTTGTTCAAAAGCTTATTTTAACTGTCGAGAAGGGTATCTAACTTAAATATAAAATCTGCCAATCGAAACCACTTCTAGTTAATCTAGATCCTTTAAATTTTTTATCATATGTAAGTCCCATTACAATGCAATATTTAATATGTGTCATCTTTGTATCTCAATCAATTTCAAAATGGCGGCCGATCAAAAAAAGAGGGGGAAATTTTATAATCAAAATTTATCGTATTTGTAATTAATTTAGAATTTTTAGCAATGGCAGGGGTGTTAAAGAGAGTAAAAGAGAGACAATTCAATTTTTTATGTAAAGTTTTAAAGTTTTATTGTTGAAGTCTGTCATTAGAACTTTTATTAGCCGGTTCAGGTAAGATAATAATAATAAACATCTATAAGACATCTATTTATAAGGCTTATTTATGGAGAGAGAAGTGTTTTTTATGTATTGTCAAGCCTATCAAAAGTTTGTATTAAAATATGTTAGGAATGGCAGATATCGTATCAGAATTTGTCTTTTTCTTGGGGGGGGGGGGGGGGAATTTGCTTAATTTTGTACAGTTTATATACTCGTCGATATATTTTGAAATATTTTCTGAAAACAGATAATAAAATGGTTTTAGTAATTCAAATCCAATTAAAATTAAATTAAATATACAAATTAAACACTAGGTTATTTGTTTCAAAGGTTTTATTAATTAAAAATTAATACTTGATACGTATTTCGACAATTCCTTGTCATCATCAGAAATGATTACATTCTAATACATGATTTCATGTTCACTTCTGTATACATGATTTCATGTTCACTTCTGTATACATGATTTCATGTTCACTTCTGATGATGACAAGGCATTGTCGAAATACGTATCAAGTGTTAATTTTTAATTAATAAAACCTTTGAAACAAATAACCTAGTATTTAATTTGTATATTTAATTTTAATTTACAAAATGTTTCAACGAGAACCAACGGTCGAAAGTTTAAATCTTATTCAAATCCAATCTCTGACAAAAACTTTTCGGCGGAAATGAATAAAAAAATAAATGTATTTAATGTTTTCTTTAAGATTATAATTAAACTGGGTATCATTTGGTATTTTTTAATATAATAAGTAACTAGTACTATTAGTTTAATGTTACTTGAAATTACTGTTGATAATTTATAACCCCCAGTTGGAGGCTCCCATCAAATGTATAGTAATGGTCACCTGAAGATTTCTGAAATGCAATTAGAGAGCAGAGTGAGTGAGAGAGAGAGAAAGCGAGTATAGTTCTACTGAATTCCAACAGAATGAATCGTTTACGGAATTACGGAATGTAATTTAGCGTTGAAGTGTCTTGCAAGACAACGACCCGACCAGGAATATATATTGACCGTTTATGACCAGGACCAGGAGAAGGAGAAGCGGAGTGGGAGGAGGGAATGCGAAGGGACATCGGTCAAGAGCCCTTTGAGGCCTGGCCGGCTAATGAGACCTCATTGAGGCCGGGGTCCCAATTGCCCCATCGTTATTGACCCTTGGCTAATTTAAATTAGCCCCTCCTCAGCTATAAATCTTTATATATTTACCATTATAGAATAATTAATTTCATTCTCCCCTTACTCTCTCACTAATATATACTATCATAGAGGAGATCGGGTAAAAATTTTTTATTTTAAATTAACTAACTTGACTAAAGAGGAGTTGGAGTGGACGTCTAAACGTACAGTGAGGGACAATATTAAGTCCCACTCATGTGTTTTCTACTTGTGATTATTTCATTGTTGTTTTTATAAAAGAAAATGAAAATCTTTAATGGAAATTTTCTAGGTTTGAACCATGAAAGTTTCCATTAAAAAATTTATAATTTTTTTTTTTAAACATAGAAATCACAAGTAGAAAACGCATGGGTGGGACTTAATATTGTCCCTCACTGTACTTTTATGATAAAAAAACTAGACTATTATATGGAATTTTGTGTTTTTTTAATGAATTAAATTCATAAGGGATTATTGTAACAGAAAGTTATAATTTTTTTTTAATAACTTATTAAAAAATTATTGAAAATTATTTTTTTGTAATCTAACAAATACAGAAAAACAAACTTTTTTTTTTTTTTTTTTTTTTTTTATAAAAAAAAACATTCACACTTTTTTCTCATTCACCCTCACAATCACACACACATTCACACAGTCTTTTCGGCAACTCAGGCCATTTAATACTTTAGACGATAACCGTTATTTATTATTATACATATTGGGGTCCTGGCATTCTTATATAAGCCATTTGGTATCCAAATGCCTTATATAAAATCATCGGACTGCCTGGGATCCGAACCCGCGACGTTTGGTATACGAGGTTAGCACGCTAACCTCTACGCCATGCCCCGAGGGCAAAAACAAACTTATAATTTTAATTTTTAATTTTTTTTTTATTTAAAAATGTATTATTATTATTATTAACCACATATTAATTAAGAAAAATCTAAAGTAAGCTTAGATGATTTATAATTTAAAAACCGTCAAAATATTTGAGTATTCTGCCGATAGATGGCTGGACTGGTCTTTTTATTATTTTTTTTTAAACACACTTTTTTTCTCAGTCACACACATAGTCTTTTCGGCAACCTAGGCCATTTAAGACTTTGACAATAACGGTTATTTATTAATATATCTATTGGAGGTCCAGGCATTCTTATTTAAGTCATTTAGTATCTAAATGGCTTAAATAAAATCCTCGGATTGCCTGGGATCTGAACCCTCGACCCTTGGTATACAAGGCAGGCGCGCTACCAACTACGCCAAGCCCGAAAACATAAATGATATAATAATAATATTTATAAACTATTCATTATTTAAAGATCAATGAAAAATAAACAAATACATGAGATTAAATATAGCCCTACCATCCTGTAATCTGTTGGCAAATTTTCGTAATAGTTGGGCTTTTTGGCTAAATTTTCAAGACCCTAACGCCATCTTATCGGCAAAAACATGCGAACAGCTTTGCCTCCTTAACCGCCTTAATCATTTATAACAAGATGTACAATGCGCAACGATATTAAGCCCTAATTATTGATGTATAATAATTTTTGGCTGGTATTAATTTAATTTTGTTTTGCGAATATCCCCAAATTTATACGTAGTTTAACTCAACATAGGTTGAAATATAAAAATCATAAAAAAAAATTTTAGATTTGAAAATAAATTTATGGGCGAAAAATTTATTAGACTACGTATTCATTATTTATTTAAATTAAAAAAGATAAATAGTTTTTTATTCTATTTTCTATTTAAAAATAACGAATAAGTAAAATAAGAGTTCATTCTCTTCATTATTCGAAATTTTAACTAAGGTTACTTAAAAAAAAGGAGAATGGTAGTTATGTAATGTACATTTTTTTTAATTTATGAGAAAAATAAATATGTAAATTCTAAATAACCTACTTAAAAAGATGAAAATTGAATTTTACTATAAACTGTAAAGTAAGCTTATGACGTTTATATTAAAAAATATCTTGAGAATATAAATTTTTTTTTAGTTATTATTATTTTTAGTTAAATTGAAAATAGCGAGAGATCTTTTTTACCCGTAAAAAAAAAAAACTATATTTTTTTCTTGAATTTTTATTATTTTTTATTCTTAACTCTATTAAATAAAACGAGAAAAAATTAAATTTAATCGAAAAATTCGTTTGAACAGGGAAAAAATTTTATTTAGCTTAGGAGAGAAGGTTAAAGCTAAGAACACACTACGCTGCTCGGACCGGCCGAGTTTGGAGCGACATACAAAATATGTATGTTACTAAATAAAGAAAATACCATTTGCAAACAAAGAGAAATGAACACAAATAAACTAACTCATAAAAATCATTATCATTACTATAGCCACTGACTTCCTATCCTGTGTGTATGTGCCTGTTCTCTCGCTGATTGGCCAGACTAACAGGAAGTGTGATTCAGAGAAGGATATTTAAAATTTTAAATCAGAGACGGAAATTTAAAATTTACAAACAGTGAGCAAGAATAAATTTGATACCGAAGGTGGGCTTTATCACTTGTTTAAATTTACAATATTATTATAAGGCATTTAGTTGTTTTTTTTCTATGCCCTTTATGGCAAAGGAGGGGAAAATAAATTGGATAAAGAAGAGTGAGTGGCATCGTGTCGTGTGAGGAATCAGTGCCTGTGCACCAACTTGTTTTAATCTTGTTTGCTCATATATATGCAACGAACTAAAACGAGAATGAATCTCTAAATAGAAGTGCACCGGAGGTGACAGCACACCTTAACATTGGCTAAAGGGAAACCCTGACTGGGTCCCCTTGAATTTGCATGCAAATAAGACGCTCCAGCCCTAAGTCCCAGACATGTACTAGTTATTATATTGGCTATAGAGAGAGAGAGAGAGAGAGAGAACAATGCCCGGGGAATTTTACACTGAAACCGACACTGGATTAAAATCATAAACAATGCCCCAGGGGTGTGAAATGCCGGAAATTGATTCGAAATCAGCTCTAATTCCCTTAGCCTGGCTTTTAAATGAATCAATTTATAGAAAATGAAGATTATATTAAATTCTAGGAGTTGCTATTTATCATAGAGTAAGGAATATATGCATAAATGTTAATCCCAAGAGATTATCGGCCGAGTTGGAGTATTCGAAATAATCCTCTAAAATTACACACACCAACAAAAAAAACTTTTTTTTTTGTGCCGGAATATTTAATTAAAGGTTTTCCTGAGTATTTGGGTAGCGCTGATTTCAAAAATGCCATCAGTTTTACATAAATGATTATTAATATTTCCATAGTTTCCATTTTATTTAACTTCCTCATTCGAACCTAATCCAAGATGGATGCTAAGATGAAAATTTTTATTCCAGAAACCGTCCCGCTTCAGAAACCACCGGATCTTCTGCATTTCCGTGGACCTTTGCCGGATCTCTCCTCAGAAGCGTACTGGCTCTATCCTCCAGTTAATCCCGAATTAACCAAGGGCTTGACCGTAGAACTTGAAGAACGAAAAAAGATTCACTTTCACTGGTCCAAATTCCTCAGCCCATGGGAACGTCTTCACAACCATCAAACTTTGGCAAGCTGTCGACGTCATTATGCTTATAGGCCATACTATGACCGTGTTCGTGACGCTTTAGACATCGCTCTTCGAGCAATGTATGTGCATGGAGTTGAAATTATGCCTGATCAATTTGATATTTATATCTCACCTGAAACTGTCGGGTTCTCCAATTTAAAATTGCAAAACACTTGGCTGAAGGAGCATAAAGTGCCAGTACCCAGAGGTCATCCATTGCGAATTGGTGGGATCGTTGAAAAGATACATCCGTCTAGTGTCAAGCTCTCTCTCGGGAGCATTCATTCTCCAAAATCGGGACCTGGATTCAGCAGAAAATTCGACGGCACCTATTTCACAGCTTAAAATAATCGATTTGCTAAAACAAAATGTTAAAACTATTTTTGGAATAATTTGATTCTTAATTATTTATTGTTTAATAAAAACCGTTTAAAAATAAATTTGAACAATAATTTAAAAATTAGATTAATGAGATGAAGAGGATGCAGCCAATGATAAATAAAAAGCATCTATTTTGCTAACACTCTTTATTTAGGGCCCTAAATAAAGAGTGTTAGCAAAATAGATGCTTTTTATTTATCATTGGCTGCATCCTCTTCATCTCATTAATCTAATTTATATAACAGCCACAATTCGCTTTATAATTTAAAAATATCTGAAACGCTAACGCCGGCATTCACGATCGCTCCATCCGTCCAAATGGAGCGATGTCACTCCAAAAACTGACCGTGAGTGGGGAAAAACAAATGCATGTCGTGTAGTGAATGGATGACATCCATTTGGAGCGATCGTGAATGGCCGGCTTTAAAGACAGAGGCCGAAACAGGTGGCAGTTAAGAAAGTGTAAGTGCGATTAGTGGGCGTTTTAGTCAGCGCCACAAGAGCCTGATGTCAGAGGTTGAGCTTAGTCAACCAAACCAATATTTTTAAAATAAATAAATCATCTTTTTTTTTAATGCAATTAAAAGGGAAAAGCTACTTTTATGACAACACGCCCGACGGCTAAGCATTTTGGTTGCCTAAGCTCAAGGCTCCACTCTAGAGCATATCAGGCACTTGTGTACTCCCTGTCTCGAATCAGGGATCATCACTTTGTAAGATGATACGATCAAATCCGGGCATTCATTATTAAATATTAGTTACATCCTTTCAATTAATTTATCTTTTTTTGTGTGTTTTCTTTGGTTTTCTTTTTTTTCTATAAAAAAAGTGGCAAAAGGGAGAAATCGGCCCTAAAAGAGGGAGAGGTTTTAACTCGCTTTTTGCATGTCAACTCACAAAAATTATTCTTGTCTTTTTTTTAAAGAGCAATTAAAAATTTCATATTCTTTAAAAATAAAATAATAAAAAGGTATATAATCAAATTTTCCTTCTTAATTAAGAATGACATAATAGAATTCAAGTAAAAAAAAAAATAAAATAAAATAAAAAATTCGTTATAAATTCCAAAGTTGTACTTACTCTTGTTTTTATTATTTTAAGCGAAACGTGTTTTAACAGGATCGAAAGATGAAAATTAATGACGCGACCGTTAACGTTAACTGAGATACCGGATCTGGATGTTAATAGGAAGGAAACACTTTGGCATATTAAGCAGTTACAAGAAGAGAGAGGCAGTTATTTCATTTTTAGAACATTTCTCTCACTCCTACCCTTTTCTTCTGTTGCGTTGCCTCCAAAAAATACATTTAAAAACGAATCAAATTAATTTATTTATGGAAATTGTATTACTTTATGCCAAATGTTTTATTTCGAAAGACTTAACTTTAATAGAAACTACAAGGAGAGGAAAGATTTTAAATATTATTAGTGGGACTAAAATTTGTCTGTTAAAATAATATTTAAAATTATTTTCATTAAAATTCCCCATACCTCATGTCTACGACCCTTAAATCATAGGCAGAGCCGCCGAGAGCCTTGCTTTTCAAACATTTCAACAAAAAAAAGTTTAAATTTTAATAATGGGGTTGGAGAATAATAAACCAGCAGCTTTATCGCTCAGGGGTAAAAAATATTTTTAAATTTTTTTATCATAAATCAACCAATTAAATTTTTTTTTTTTAAATTCATTTTTGGCTGTTGGCTACCGCCTCTCAGCACCACACATTTTTTTTTACAATATTTTTTTTAACATTGATATCAAAATACAATTAAAAAAAAATACATGTAGGCCTATATAAAAATTACTACCAATACAATATTTTAAATATACAACATTTTAAAAACAACAAAAAAATTATACAAAAACAAAATATTTAGTATATTATACAAAAACAAAACAACATAATAATTATTTTATATGTATTGAAATATTGTATTATAAAATAAATAATTTATATCAACTTGTGTAATCTTTTATTTTAGATAGTTCCGAGTTGACCGAACGAGAGCTCAGTGGGGTTTTTTTTTTTTTTTTTTTTAAACATTTGGGAAAAACTAAAAAAGTACATCAGAAAACTACTAGTACTCAAAATATCCCAAAGACAAAAGCTAGACTAATTTCATATTGGCAGCAGAAATATTAGAGGCCTATATATTTGAAATTTAAAAGGCATCTTAAAAGGGAATTTTGAGAAAAGTGGAAAAGACTAAAAAAATGCATCAGTAAAGTACTAGTACTCGAGGTCCCAAAGACGAGATCAATGGTAGGCCTACGTTTTTTTTTTTTGTTTTTTTTTAACAGTCATTTCGGCTGCAGAGGCCATTTGACTTTTATAAATTTATTGATTATTTATTTAATACATGTTTCAATGGCTTCCAGCGGGCCAATGGTACACTGAGAGACAATATTAAGTCCCACTCAAACGTTTTCTACTTGTGATTATTTCATTGTTTTTAAAAAAATATTATATATTTTTTAATGGAATCTTTCATGGTTCAAACCTAGAAAATTTCCAATGAGGATGTTCATTTTCTTTTATAAAAACAATGAAATAATCACAAGTGTAAAACGCATGGGTGGGACTTAATATTGACCCTCACTGTATGTTGTTTTGTTTACCGGAAATAGAAAAATTTTAATATTTGAAAGAAATTTTTAAATAGAATTTCGAGAAAATTGGAAAACTAAAAAAATACATCAGTAAAGTAGTACCCGAATTTTCTCAAAAGTGAGACCTAGTGCAATTTCATATCCGTGCCGAAAATAGTATATATTTAAAATTTGAAAAAAATCGTTATTGCCGTTTTCAAGACCTGACGTGCTTACAAACAAACAAACACACACCTAACCAATTTACAAAATGTTTCAACGAGAGCCAACGGTCGAAAGTTTTTCTTATATGTACAGTATATGAACTTATGTAATAGGGTTCTGTCCGATAAATAAATAATTTTTTTTTTAATTAAACAATATTTAGGAAATTAGACAAAAAGAAAGCAAAATTTAAATTAATTTTTTTCCATTTGGAATTTATAGTTAAAGTTTAAACGTCCCGGGCCCCTCAGAGAGCCCCCCCTGAGAATAAATTTATTTTTAAAGAATGAGATATTACGTAAAAAGCCTGATATTATTTTTTTAGGCGAACAAAAAGCCTCTCTCTTCTTTCCTTTAAAATATTAATAAAAAAAAAGAAACTCTTTCTTATTTAAATTTCTTTAGAAATTCAATAAACAAATGAATAATTTATAACATCCCAATCAAAACTATAATATTTTAATGAAATTCTTTCTGTACGAATATTTATTGTATCCATCCATTCATCCTCTTTTCAAACAAAAACAAAATAAACAAAAAAAAAATGCTTTTCATATCATAAATTTTGTTTCTCTTTTTTTTTTTTATATACAATTCAAATTCAAAATAATATTTAATAGAGTCGTTAATCATAGACTCCATCTTCTTACAAGATAATAACATTCCTAACTTTTGCGAAATAATTAAATACAATTTTTGTTTCAACGTTGAGAGTTGATAAATGATCGTCGTCTCATTTCAAAACAATCGGGGCTCTCTATTGTTTAACACAGACGAGCCAAGAAAACAAAAGCTGAATATTTACTGTTCATTTATATGAATCCCTTAGAGAGCTTATTAAACGAATAAATCGTTACGCTAGTGGTGGGGGAAGGGGGGGGGGGGGTTGGTTAAGCTAAGCCCGGGGTCCACTTAGTAGTCTCTTATCTTAGCGAAATGATTAAGAATAGTGGCTGGCTCCTGACATAACTTTGGATACAACTGAATTAGTAGGGGGGGGGGGAAGGTATTTCGGAACGGGCGATGGTAAGGGGTGATTTTGTAATTTCGTAAGCGAAACTAAAACCCAATGCATGGGTCCCAAGAGTTGGGCCAACTTTCGATGAAATTATCCGGCAACCAGAGGCCACTACTCCCTCCCCCTCCCCCTCCCTCTCGCCCTTCTGGTAATTCCCAGAGCCGGTTTAAGTGTACATTGTACACGCAAATCATTGCTGACCTGTTGTCAGGGCCCACACCACCACTTGAGCTCTCTATTTACTCATGTACACATTATAAAGTTTCTCTCAATTACACCACACAAAAATAAACTTCCTCTTTGTTCGTCAGATTACAAACTCAAATAGAAAAATGTTAAATATCAAAATTATCATTTTTATTCGTGTATTAATAATAGCAAATTGCTGAATAAATAATGAAATTTTGAAAAGAAGAAATCAATGGCTGAGTGATAATTAACAGGAACAGGTATTGTAGATGAAGGTAGCCAACAAAGAACAAAAACTTCATTTAAATATCGTCGACGTTTCAGGAACGCATCGCTCCCATCTTCAGGACGATAAATTGTTAATGTTGTTTAGATTGATACATGTAGGTCTGTGCCAATCTAAACAACATTAACAGTTTATCGTCCTGAAGATGGGAGCGATGCGTTCCCGAAACGTCGACGATATTTAAATGAAGTTTTTGTTCTTTGCTGGCTGCCTTCATCTACCTGTTCCTGTTAATAATGAAATTTTATTTATTTATTTGCTTTTTGAATGCATCTTCTTCTAGACCATAGGTTCTCAACGTGGGCTATAAGCCTCCTTGTGGGCATTTGAGACTTTCGGGGGGGGGGGGCAGTAGAAGAAAGACACAGAGACAATCAGGGGACATTGAGATGGCGCAGAAGGGGCGTAGGCAGATTAAAAAATATATTCTAAAAAAGGCAAAAAATACCCGCTATCACGTAATAAGGTAAATTAAAAATTAATATCGTATTTTTATCACGTGGATTTAGTACTGTAGCAATGGCAATGTTGGTAACTAAAAAGAGAAATCGGCTTCATGTTACTGTTGTTTTTAACGGGAGGCGATTAGACCAAGGATAAAGCAATAAAGATAGTTGAAGACAACTCAGGTTCAAAGCCACCTCAATGAAGAAATTCAACTATCTGTGATGCCTTCCTCTGAGCAAATAATCAGTCATTTTACTATAACATCCCACAACGTGACATTTATTGTTGAAAACAGAATTTAAATAAAGAAGGGAATGAAAAAGGTTAAGGTTAAAATTATTTAGAAATTTCTCGTTTAAGTATTTTGAAATAAATTATTTATTTTTATACTTGTATCGTCTTTGTTTAGATTTGATTAAATTCGTAGCCAATATTTCTCACGATTCAGTCGTTAGAACTAACAAGTTGTGATTACTTTGGCGTGGTTTACTGAGATGGTTCTAGTTTCCTTGCTCAGGAAGAGCCATTTCAAAATAAAGTTGGATAATTTTCTGGTGATGTAGATTTGAACCTGTTTTCCAGAATTATGCGCTTATCTTTATCCCTTGACTATTCGATTTATCAGCCATTACATTATCAATAAATTGTATCGCTGATTTAGATCATGTAGAGAGAGCTTTTCCTAAGATTCTTTCTCAGTTCTTATTTAGTCGTTGGTCTCAACGCTTTAAGAACTTTGGATTATTAAATCAGAGTTTCGACTGTACTCCAAAGGGCAGGAGCTGTTGAGTTTCTTTGTTGTTTTTTACTAGAAATTTTTATTGTAATAATTCTTTCTATCTTGAAATATTTTTGCATATTATTATGTGGAAGATTTTCTTTGTAAAAAAAAAATATAAAATCTCAATATAGCCTAGTTTGCAGACCTTGCAATTTAACAAATCGTAAAGGGAAAAAAAAACATTCTTTGAACTCTGCGCTTTAATACAAACCCAAAAACATTTTCAAAGAATTTCCTAGTAATCTTTTCATTTGTGTCTCAGAGCCAACCAAGTTATCATCTCTCTATATGGCTCCCGGCTTTTTCTTTTCTCTTTCATAATAATTTTCTTTTCCCCATTACACCCTCTCCCCCACCCCATCTCTTTTTTTACTCTCTCCACGATGAAAACAAAAAAGTTTGATTTTATAAATTGACGCTGACGTCGGATTACGAACTGTTAATCAAACAACGCCCCCGGGCTTTTCTTTTCTGGAGCGCTGACCGTCTTTCAGAAAAGTTTTTGGAGCCGATGAAGCGTCAACGTTAGAGGGTATGGGGAGAAAGTGCGACGGTGTCGTCGTGCGTGGGGGGGATATTATCAGACGATTCGGGGAGTGAAGTGAACACATCTCTCACACCACCAGCCATTTATTTCCGTGTCATCCAACTAGAGAGACTTTGAAGAAAAATTCAAAAAGAAAAAAAAAAAAAAACCTCCTCACATAAACACTCTATTTAACAAAACTTGATGGCAAAACGCAAAGTGAAAAAAGAAGAAGTAGGGCATTTTTAACTTAGTCATTTTTTTATTATCTTAAAAAAGTTATATATTAAATAAAAAATTCACTAGAATATATTTATAACCACCGGTGGTTCTTTGAGAAGAGTTTCGAGGTCAAACAGCTCTTTGCGCTTACAGTCCAGGAAAAGTAGGTTAAAAAATGTTTTTTTATTTTATTTAAGGTCTTTTTCTGCATCCAAGGCAATTTAGACCCAGTTTCTTATTATTTCATTTGATTGGTAGCCAATTCAAATGTCTTATGAGACGGGATGTGAAACCTTGACCCCTAGCACAAGAAGCAGAAACTCTACCACTGAGACATGGCCCAAGGGCAAAAAATGTCTTGAAATGCAAAACAATCCTGAAGAGTTAAAACTTGGCATTGTTCTTAAATGCATAAGTTCCGGGCTGACCGAGCTGGAACCCGGTGGCTTTTTTATTTTGATAAAATTGGAAAAGAATAAAAAAGTACATCAATAAAGTACTAGTCCAAAGACGAGACCTAGCTTAATTTCATATCGGTACCGGAATTTGTGTATATTTAAAATTTGAAATAAATCAGAGAGAATTTTTGAAGAAATTGGAAAAAACTAAAAAAGTAGGCCTACATCAGTATTAGTACTCGAGATTTTCCAAACACGAGACCTATCGTAATTGGTTTTGTTTACCGACACGGAAAAAGTAGGCTAATATATTTTAAAATTTGAAAGAAGTCGTTCGAATTACGAGAAAATTGGAAAAAAACTAAAAAAGTACATCAGTAAAGTACTACTGCTTCCCAAAGACGAGATCAAACGTACTTTGTTTTGTATGCCGCAAATAGTATATATTTTAAAATATATATTTTAAGGTGCGCATCTCGAAAAGCCGTTAGAACACGTTTGACTACCTAGTTACTCGAGGCGGCAAGAGATGGAGTTTTTCCCATAGGAAAACATGGGATTTATTCCATTTCATTCGAAAGATTCCAGCTAATTAATTAAGGGTAGAAAATTAATTATTTTTTAACTCAATGATTACTAATTTAATTATCTATAAGTTATAGAGCGGATTTTTTAAAAATATCTTTTATTTAATGCGATTAACCTAAAAAAAAAAATTTATTTTTTCGAAAATCAAAAAAAGGGCTTCTATAGGCTGTAGATATTTTAAATAGATTTAATTTATAAAAAATTTGGGGTCAATAACTTCAAAATTGTGGCAGCTGGAATCTCCCAAAATTAGCACCCCGAGACGCGCACCTTAAAATGAAAGAAATCGTCAAAGGAAATATTGAGAAAATTTGAAAAAATTAAAAAAGTACATCAGTAGGTACTAGTACTCGAATTTACCCAAATGTGAGAATAACTTGAATATAACATTTTTTAGATTCCATATATTATAGAATTTTTTTTTTAAATTTACAAATTTACAATAATTTAATAAAAAAAATATTTTCTCCAAGTAATCATTTTAACTCGTTTTTACAAAATTAACTTGTCCATAAGTAATGTAATCTATAAATTATTTTCAATTACAAATTAAAAAAAAAAAAAGAGGAGATGTACTTTTAAAGAGAAGCCTAAATCCTATAAAAACTTCAGGGCTTTCCTAATGAAGTCATTCATTATTCGTGGTGGTCTTTATCCGGTGTTTATGGCCTGGCATCTCTTATTTAACTCGAGCCCTTCAACCCATTCGAGAGCCTCAAGATACAATGAAATAAAGATTTCTAATTCAGATTGCAATCGGTTTGGTAATCAAATAACGTTCCCTTTGAATGAACAAACTCTCAATAAGTACTGGGCAGTAGTTAACCTAAAGCCTGCTTTTAAAGCAAAAACGTTACGGATTTAAGAAATCTTAATTGATTTATCTAACCAAAAGGGCTGTTTAGCTTGCAAAATTTGCAAAAGACTTACTGCTTCCTTTGATATCAAATCCTAAATACGATTCCTTTGGCATAAATTATCCAAGCTTTTTTTTTTAAAGTAAAAAGAAATAAAAAATTTTTTAATTAGAGAAGATCAAAGAAATTTAAATTTATTGTTTTAATACATTTTTTTTTTTTTTAATGTTTATAGAATATAAAAATTGTTTAGAGCGATTCGAAATTCTTTTCATTTTAATTGGATTGGATTTTGTCCACATTTGGACTTTAAGAAATTCAGGAGAGAGAAGAGTTGTTATGCCACGTAGAGGACTGCGTCAAGTGGAAGGGGGGCGTCAAAGCGATAATTGGATCTAAAAAATTCAAGTGCCAAAAAAAAAAAAATTAGGTGCGAGTGGTCTCGGTATTTTCTTAACCTAAACCTACATGTACATATATCAAGAAAATATATATTCCCTTTTATGAGATATAATTACAAAAGGAGCAGGTTTTACAAAAGCCCTTCTTTAATTAAAAACGTCGTTTAGTAAATTCCCTGTGGCGAAATGATGCTTTTGACTTAGTAAGTGATAAGAGGAGGATGTTCAGTGTGTTATAAAATTTGTATCCAACAATAATTTCTATACGGGTCATTCTACAAAAATGGGTTAACTTTGGGGACGAATTTGAATTTGTAACTTTGAATTCAATTGTTTGTAATGATTTTGATAGACAATAAGTTAATTTTATTGTATCCATATAGTAACACTCAAATTTTTTTTTTTTTTTTTATTTGTGTATCAATATATAAGCTCATCAGCCTCTTAGCTTTACGGTTGAAAAACTTACAAGGGACTGACGTTTTTGATATAGGCCTAAAACACAAAAAATAATGCTAATTGATATGGAATACTTTTTTTTTCTTTTATATATTAAATATAACAATAAAAGACAGCAAATCCAGTATATTGTTGAAATAATTATTAATAAAATCCCAAAAATACCAAAATATTATTTTTATTTTTTTTAAAATAAATTTATTAAAAAAATTTATTCCCTTAAAAGTATTTTTATAAATCAGTTTGAAATAAATTTGCATTTAAATATTCACTTTTTGAGCAGGTATATCCCAGGGGACTGATATTTTAGTATTAAAAAGACGAATATTTTCATTATATTTTTTTAAATTTCAATATTTATCATGTGTGCCCAAAAATTATTAACTTTTTCTATTAAGTGATGTTTAAAAAAAAAAGTCAATATGTTTGGTAGTCAGTGAATTATTTGCAATTACCCGAAGTTAACCCATTTTTATAGAACCTTACTTTCAATAATAGAAAATTGTATTCTGTGCTTGTCACACCAGATTTTTTGTGTTGATATTGTAAAAGTAAAGGGGAGTGGGTTCGAACTCCAGGTAGTCCGATGAATTTATTTAAAACATTTGGATACCAAATGGTATAAATATATATATGCCTGGACCTCAATATTTATGGTGATTAATTTTTAAGTATTCCAGTGAATTTACTAATTTTTAAGATGCCGAAAAGACTTTAAACAAAATGTAGACCCTAAGATTTATAAACATAAAAAAATATTCCATAGTAATCTTATATTTCCTAAAAAGTGCAAGAGACAATTTTGAGGGCAAAAAGAGAATATACATTTTAACCTCGAAAATTGTATTTTCATCAAAATCTTGACATTGAGTTTTTGACATGAATTTGAACAATGGCAGGAGGTGGTAGCCAGGAAGGAGTGTCTCAAATTTTTAAGACTTTCATTGATTTAGTATCTCTAAATCAATTAAAAATTCTAAAAACTCAGGACACTCCTTCCTGGCTGCCACGTCCTGCCATTGTTCAAATATATCAATCACAGCCACCTACCTCTACACTCGAGAAATTAATTCTTTTGAGGATGATTCAACATTTTTGACATGAAATCAATACTTTCTTTATATTTATATAGGTAATAGAAAGTAAAATTAATAACTGCATAATTGGTAAACTTAAAAGCTCTATAATTTTTCAAGAAATAACAAACATAAATCGCTGAATTTTGAAAAAAAGTTAGCTTTGTATCGATATTGATATGGTTTGGTACGAAGTCAGTTATTGGTCCTAAATAATGGATATTTTTTCAAAAATCTAGCTAAAAAAGGTCATACAAAAATATCAAAGAAGGTTGCCTATTACTGTTAGGCCTATATAAAGTTTCTCTTTAAACGTATTAGATGTTAATGGAACTTCTTTACAAAAAATATGATAGTTGCAAGCAAAAAAGGGAAGAAACAACTTGACATAATCATGTCTAGATTAAAAACGATAAAAGAGTTAACTTTTAGTAAACATAAAATAAACAACCACTTTTTAGTGTTTGATACTATAAATACTAAATAACTGTTTTTATTTAATAAAATGATACAAGCTTTAGGTTAAAAAATAACCTAGAAGGAAAAATTTAATTAAAAAAATGTCAAATTTTTTTTTTTTTTGTAGTATTCGAAATACTTATTTATGGAAAATTAAATTCATATTGTCCGGAGAGGTATAAATGAGACAGCGAAAGCATAATGAGAGCGGCGAGCTGGAGAAGGAACATTAAAGGAAATCGTTTGTTCATATTTAGAGAGTGGAAAATTACAAGAAAAATAATCCCATATTCAATGGATGAAAAATAGCTTCTCCTTTTAGTTATAATTTACACCCCCCATCCCCCCCCCCAAGGAAAAGTTGAAATGTCGCCACTGCATTATAAGAGAAATTTGTAGTATAAATACGAACGATTGTTACTTCTTCTCTTAGTAGAAACTCTTAAAGGAAAATCGAGAGTCCAGAAACCTCTAAATGCTGTCCATAACTCACCTGGAACAAAAAAAGAGAAAAATTCGAATTAGGGTTTTATAGGAGAAAAAGAAATAGAGAAAGATTAAGGGTTTATTCATTGCTCATAGGATAATAACACTGCTTAAAGTTTCAAGTTTATGTTATAGGTCTACATATATTTCTAGAGTAATTAATTATAAACGTATAGGGAAGGAAAACGCGTTCTAGGAAATTCCAAGTCCTAATTTTTGGAAAACGAGTCCTAGGAAATTCTAAGTCCTAATTTTTTAATAATCCCAAAGTGATTAGAGCTAAAGATTTAAATGATTGACAATGGAAGAGGATATAGAACATCGTCTATTGATTTATTGAAGGAATATCTTCTTCTTCTTCTTCGCCTTAATCCCGCGGTGCGGGGTCGGCGGAATTTCGTGGGTTTTTGCGACCGGAAAGGAATAGAACAGGCCGGACCGTCGTACGGTCTGACGCCTGTTGAAAATATAGAAGAGAGCTACATGCAAAGAACAGAAGTACTGACAGTCCCAGCTAAGGCAGCTCGTATTTTTATACACTTTTTTGACTCTCAGACACTATTTTTTTACTTTTTAATAATGAGATTTTTTTAAAAATACACTTATATAACTTCTTAAGCGGTCCATACACACACAGTTAAACTGCGCAGTTTATTAAGTGTGACGTTTATCGCTCCGACATGAGTTAACTGAAGAAACTGCGCAGTTCACGCAGGTTTTTGTGCAGGCCAGCGGCTTGAGCAAAAGTTTCCTCTTTTGCACAGATTAACTGCGCCCTTTCCTCAGTTTATCGCTCAGTTTCTGCAGTTCTACTGTGTCGCTGGAGCGTGTTGCTCATAGAATTTAAAGAAGGGGAACAATGTAAATTATTTTAATAAAATATATTGTTATCCTAATCATTATAATAATGAATAAACAAGATGTCCTTCTTAGTTTCAGGGAGGCCTATCATAATTTGCCCGAATTGTGGGACGAGTCTTGCATTGCATATTCAAATCGCATGAAAAAAGTGGCGGCATACGAAGTACAGCACATTGCTGCTCTTTTTCTATTCATGTTAGAGAGAGATCACAGCTTATTGAAGAATTTTTCGATACCCACTGCCGGAGAGAAATGAGAGCAAAGTTGAAGGGAAAACTGAAGTAGCCCATACACTTTCCGTTCAGATAAGTGTACAGATTTTTCCTCAGTTTTTTGCACAGGAAAACTGCACAGTAAAACTCTGTGTGTATGGGCAGCTTTAGAGTAAAAATTTAATTTATTAAATTTTGATATTAAAGAAAAAATTTTTTGAATTTTTTTTATATCTCAAAAAGTATAAAATAGTATAGATATATAGATAAAAGTCAACAATAGAGAGAATGGGGTTGAATTTTTTTTTTAAATTCTAATTTATTTAATCTCTACACAAACTATAAATTTTTTTCTCTTCCTTCCGACTCAAGTTTTTTTTTACTTCATTGTAGAGTAAATAAAAAATAAATATAACCAATTTATCTTGTTTACTTTGGAGTTATTCTGCATATATTAAATTAATCCCCTTAAAGAGGGAAATTTATGTGCTGGTTACTTGGCTGGCTGGGTGGGTGAGGTGCCTTTTCGATTTTGGACAACACGATTAAACAGCGCACGGGAATGAACGTTTAACCCCACCTTTGGGCGAAAAGTTTTGCGAAGCTTCTCAGGGGGGTTGTTGCAAAAAGGAAGGCGTGGGGGGGGGAGGGTGGAGGGCAAAGACTACCCTCTACCACTACTACTACTATGCAGAGACCTCATTACAGGTTTTGTTTATGTTTCCAAGTTGTAGCAGAAACCCATTTACTCAGGTAAAAGGCTTGTAAGTGGAATTCGAGCTGAGGTCTATAGTGAGAGGGCTCTAGGCAATTATTCGCTACCAAACTTTAATATAGACCAGTAGGGTTAATTATAGTTTAGCGTGTATTATAAAATATGTTTGGAATGATTTTAAAACAGGTAAAATTAAATAGTGAGGCGAACGAAGACCACAATTCAGAAGGATTAAGTTTTAGACGAGAGCTAAGAATTGGGAGCAAATACACACACTAATATCCTAAATAATCTCCCAGGGGCGATTTGCGGGGCCTTCTAAAAAAAACCAAACCCTCCAAAATGGGGATTCCGTTGCAAAATTCCAAAAAGCTTCGTAAATAAGGCCAAAGCAATGATCTACTATCACAAATTACAACTTTTTGGAATAAATAAAAAAAAAGATGTTAATATTTAGGTAAATTGAAGAATCCTAAATTTCGTAAAAATGGAGGGGGGGACAGGGTGGTTCGGATAAAACTAGGGTGGTTAAAATCACAGGTTAAAGTTTTTTTTTTAATCCCCCTTTTGGCTCCAGAGGCCATTAGGCTTTTAATTTATAAATTATTTTTAATTAATAATATCAGTGGCTACTGGGGGACGTTCCACACTCTGATTTCTCGGGGTCACCCACCCTAGGTTGGCTTCGCTTACCCGCAACGATTGTGGAGACTGTTGCTTTACTCCGGTTGTCAGGCTCCCCGGCTAAACGATATTTTGTTAACTATGATATATGTGATCCAGGCATATGAATTTATACCAATTGATTTAAATAAATGTTTATCTGATGTCTAGGATCCGAACACACCTTTTAAGGTTATCAATATTGACATTTGTCTCTAAATCTAACCTCCCGGGGGGAGAGAGAGGTAATTGTAATTAATAATAAGTGTTATTGATTTATACTATCGAATAAACATCGGTCATAGATGAGAATGGTCTAAAGATACCCTAAACAATAATGGCTTGATATTTTCCAATTAATGGATCAATTTCTTGACCGATTACTATAATAATATTTTCATGTTAATGTAAAGTTACTTTCAAAAGGTGATAATTTTGATACTCTACCTATTATTATAGTTTATCGAATAACTTAAAGATTTCCTTTGTGATATTTGGCGATGCCATTCAATTTGGATTCCAGGGATTAATTATAATTGGGGAGAAGGGATAAAATTAATTAAGGATTAAAGAGAATTCTGGTTAATTAACGATGATTTATATATGGATATATTGACATGAAATTCGATTAGAATATCTAAAACTATATTATACTATCTACTCAGTCTGCCTTGGGCTGTTCACTTAGGCTACCTTAGTTTTCTGAATAATGCATTTTGAATCAATTCATTATTTATAGTTGTGATGCTATATTAATAAGAGGGTAGAAATAAGAGATG